>BQKZ01001309.1:67305-77886 GCA_036244855.1 Temnopleurus reevesii
GTATTCATATAGATGGCAAGTTTAGAGCTGTTAGATCAAAGTTGTATGACAGTGAAACTCAATAACAAGGTCATTGTGACCATGAAAATAAGGCAAAGTAACAAAAAAAGATGGGCGGAGGGAAATGGCATTCTTATACTGGGAATCTTGTTTTATTCAACCTTGTTACGAGGTTCCACTGCACATCAATGTAAGGCCAGATGATTAATTATTTTCCCATTTGTCCCATTTCTTTGTTTGTCATCCAGGTTTCAATGCCAATGGGAAGGACGTAACAGTGAACTTCCCCCAGCAGCCACACTGGACTGGCTTGGTGTGTGAGATGGAGTTGGTCCTCAGCACTCATCCAGGAATCACGTAAGATTCTTGCCTCTTTTGTACATTTCATGTCTCTCGCATCTGTGATTGCAAACTCCTAAAGCACTCACAGACTTCACCATAGTAATATTCGAAAGGTTATGAAAGACAGAAATTTCTGAGTTGGGGTAGTGTCTCTTGCCCCAAAATGCTGATGTTGCAACAAACATATGTTTTAATTTTCCTAATAACTTCTCTTGGGATGGGATTTGCAGTAACTACTAGTTGCAAATTTTGAGTGTTGAAAAAAGTCAACTGCCAAAGCATTTGCATTGCTTATAAATAATCACAATGTCATGTAATATTGGAGTATGCAACAATTATTGGAGTTATATTCCTAACTTAATTCTTTTTTTTTCTTTTTTTTAAACTACAGATGCAATGGATGTAATCAGAGTCCCATCGTTGGACTACGTTTCAAGTGCAAGACTTGTGGAGAGTTCAACTACTGTGAGAATTGCTTCAGAAACAAGCGCAGCCATAGACACACCTTCATGAGAATATCAGAGCCAGGTGAGATATTGTATTGGATGTGAGAACATAACTTTCAATTTAGTCTTTGAAGCATCCGTTAGCTGACTGTCAGTTGCACATAAGTTGGCATTTGACTTTCATTGAAAGATGAAAAAGTTGATGCTGATCTGTTGTTTGTGTATGTCTTGTCTTGTACTTTAACCTTTCATTCATTACAGTATCATCAAATGAAATTCAAATATCTTACATCAATTCATTCCTTTTATCTTTTACCCATAGGTCTTACTCCAGTGAATGTAGGCGGAGTAGCAGTAAGAAAGCCCCTCCCGCCGGCTCACTGATCGAGGAATGGTCTCGCTGTGTCAAGAACCTCACGGTATCATCTAAGGAAGGCCAGATGTCTCGGCTTATTGATGCAAATCTAAACTCAACATATGGCTTGTTTATATCTCCTTTCTTTAGGTCTTACCCCAGTGAATGTTGGTCGATCAGGGCGGAGTAGCAGTAAGAAAGCCCCTCCAGGTGGCTCTCTGATCGAGGAATGGTCTCGCTGTGTTAAGAACCTCACGGTATCATCTAAGGAAGGCCAGATGTCTTGGCTTATTGATGCAAATCTATTCTCAACATATGGCTTGTTTATATCTCCTTTCTTTAGGTCTTACCCCAGTGAATGTTGGTCGATCAGGGCGGAGTAGCAGTAAGAAAGCCCCTCCAGGTGGCTCTCTGATCGAGGAATGGTCTCGCTGTGTTAAGAACCTCACGGTATCATCTAAGGAAGGCCAGATGTCTTGGCTTATTGATGCAAATCTATTCTCAACATATGGCTTGTTTATATCCCCTTTCTTTAGGTCTTACCCCAGTGAATGTTGGTCGATCAGGGCGGAGTAGCAGTAAGAAAGCCCCTCCGGCTGGCTCCCTGATCGAGGAATGGTCTCGCTGTGTTAAAAACCTCACAGTATCATCAAAAGAAGGCCAGATGTCTCGGCTTATTGATGCAAATCTAAACTCAACATATGGCTTGTTTATCTCTCCTTTCTTTAGGTCTTACCCCAGTGAATGTTGGTCGATCAGGGCGGAGTAGCAGTAAGAAAGCCCCTCCAGCTGGCTCTCTGATCGAGGAATGGTCTCGCTGTGTTAAGAACCTCACAGTATCATCAAAAGAAGGCCAGATGTCTCGGCTTATCGATGCAAATCCAAACTCATACTGGCAATCTTCTGGATCCCAAGGAAAGGTGAGTCAGGCATTCACAAATTACATTGCTTCTGGTTGATTATATGTGCAATCAAAAGAAATATTCCACCATTTAGTCCCTATGTATAGGACCTTTGTGAAATTATTTGTCATTGTTCATATCTGGTTTCTGATTGATATATATATTGGGTGGACTGTTCACAAATTCGATTAAAGATATCATGAAGTGAAGCAAGAAAAGAGATACATGTGGCTGGATGAACAAATAGTTTGTTGTTTTATGGAATATTTACAAGTATAGATAATACAGAAGGCTACTCTATAGGCCATCACGATATCCTTTTGATAAATCTCAAGGTAACAAATAAGCCATCACAACCCTCTTCCAAACGGAAGTGAACCCTTTTGCTGCTAATCACAAATTATATAGTATGGTCGCAGAAAATTTCACTTTTTTAATCACAATGTCTGAGCATCATACAAGTGGTCTTTTCTATTTTGTCCTGCAGCATTGGATTCGTCTGGAGATGCATAACGATGTGCTCCTCCATCGATTGAGAATGGCAGTAGACCCTAACGATAGCTCCTACCAACCCTCTCTCATCATCATCTCGGGAGGGGATACCATCTCAGGAGTAAGGGAGCTGAAGACAATCAGAGTCAGTCCGTCTGAATCAATGGTGACACTGCTGCAAGATTGCACTGAGGTAGGTAGGATGATAGTAGGAGTGATGATGATGGTGATTATTTGGTGGTGGTGGTGACGATGGTAAAGAGAATAATTATGATGATGATGATGATGATGATGGTGATGTTCATGATGATGATGGTGATGGTGATAAACATTGTGGTGGCATAGTGTAGCACTTGGTGTTGGTGATAGTCATGGAATTGGGGGGGGGGGAGTTGTGCTGCTGCTGCTGCTGCTGCTGCTTCTGATGATGATGATGATGATGATGATGATGATGATGATGATGATGATGATGACGATGATGATGATATGGTTATGATGAAGGTGATGGGAATTATGGTCATGATTATGATGATGATCTTGTTCATTAGGTAACGTAGTAATGAAGATATTCTGATCTATTATGTTTGAACATATATGCTATCCTAATACACTATCAATGTACATATATTGATGTCTGGCCCCTATTTCACAACTCAATTCATAGTTACTTTTCTTACCCTTGTCCAGTTCCATCGCTTCATAGAGATCGCCATCAAGCAATGTAAATCCAGTGGCATCGACTGCAAGGTTCACGGTCTCTCAATCATCGGTCGGTCAAGACCGGACGAAGATGACCTCGCCTCCACCTTTGCCTTCATGTCATCGGACAACGAAGATGACCATGGAACCAACATGATGACCAGACTCTCGTCCAGACAGCGGTCAGCTGGTGACCATAGCGGGAGTAGGGAGATACAGACCAAGGTGTTTGTGTGGGGTCTGAATGACAAAGACCAGCTTGGTGGACCTCGAGGCTCAAAGGTAGTACTTTACTTTTTCACACTCCTGGGTCCTGTAATATAAACCTTTACAATCGATCGTACACTTGATATCAATAGCAAGGCTATGGGAAATCATGTACTAAAGTTTGCGATTGATTGCAAACTTGTTTTATGTTACAGGCCCCAGTTCTATTGGTTACAAAGTAATTGCATCTTAATCTATTTAACAAATAATTTTTTTTAACCACTTAGATTATTCACTATGTCACATAATATTCACAAAATTGCATAGAATAACTACCACTCTGGTCAAATTAGAAAGCTTCAAAGTTTTTATTCCCCCACAAACCTAGGGTTTTAGATTCAGAAGGACTAGAGTATCAAAAAAAAAAAATGTATTTGTTACTCATTAACTCTTTTGTTACTCATTAACTCTATTATTTTCTCAATAATTCTCATCTATTTTCTTTTCTCACAGATCAAAACTCCAGTTATGAATGACTTCCTTTCAAGTCTGAAGGTGGTGTGCTGTGCAGGTGGATCTAAGAGTCTCTTTGTTGGTAAGAAGAATCTCTCAGCTTTCATCAAATTGTTTTTCTACTACTTCTTTTTACAATATTGAAGGAAAAGTTCATNTACCAGCACAATTGGCACTCATATTATTTAAAACTGTCTCGGAATAAAAACTTCAATAGTTTTCTACATTATTAGAGTATGGGAAAAAGAGAGCAGTTAACATACAAATTATTCATTGTAAATAAAATTTTGGCGCTTTTGGCTACCCATACTTAAACCACAGATTTAGACCAGGGTTAACCTAAACCTCGCTATCGGAGTACGGGTCCAAGTGTTTATTCGTCTTGGATTCTGAATAATATAATTCCCATCGTCCTTGTGCAGGAGCAATTAGGTTCCAATTGTTAATGATCAGTGACTATTGAAAATAAGTTGCAGGGTGCATAACAGTGGGGCTCCAATTTGTCATGAAAACATACACCAGTATTTGACTTCTTTATTGTACATTAACTCTTTCTTGATGGTGAAACTAGGAAAAGTTTAATTTAATTTAAATTTACATTGGGTGACTTCAAGTAAGGTGTTCGGTGTTGATGTTGGTGTTGAGAGAGCAAAACGGTCCGTAAACCGAGCTCCAACACCGTTGGTCAGTTTACAGAAGTGATACAGAAATGACCGGAAATGCATCAGAATCGTGCGAGGTCTACCCCAAACACTGACAGACTTCAAGTTTGATGTTGAGGCTGGTGCTTGTTTTGCTGCAACACCAACACCAGCGTTCATCACCGTACTTGAAGTCACCCATTGTGTATTTCTCAAAGCATGTTATTTTCACATTGTATATTTTGTTTGCTTATTTCGCAGTAACCGCTGAGGGTAAGGTGTATGCCTGTGGAGAGGGTACCAATGGTCGGTTAGGACTAGGATCTTCACAGAATGTAGACGTTCCTCGTCAAATCAATGGACTATCGCAGTATGTCGTCAAGAAAGTGGCTGTCCATTCAGGTAAGTAATGGTCAAATTATAAATATGGATTTGGAGTGGAAAACAGTGGTTGGTTAGGAATCCGACCATCACAGAATGTGGGCATTCCTTGTCAGATTAATGGGCTATCACCGTTTTAGAAGTCTTCCGTCCATTCAGGTAAGTAATGGTTAAGTTGTAGAGCTTGGTTAAGGAATGGACACAATGGTCAATCAGGACACAGTCATCACAGAATGTAGCACTTCCCAATTAGGCCATCGCAGTATGTGGTGAAGAAAGTGGTCGTCCATTCAGGTAAGTAATATTGGTCAAGTTATAGAGTATTGATTACAAATGGAAGTTTTTATCAATAATAAAGTTAAGGTCTCTGTATTTATGATCCAACCACATCTTATAGTTTTACCTCAAATGTGTTTCCCCCCAATTAAATTATGGCCACAAGTGAAAACAAATTTCATACTTGTATTTTGACACAGGTGGTCGTCATGCCATGGCGTTGACTGTGGATGGCAAGGTGTTCTCATGGGGTGAAGGAGATGATGGGAAGCTAGGACATCTCAGTCGAATGTGAGTTCCTTACAGACATGCTTCATTTCTATTTCATGTGCATATTTTTTTAGATCTATAGGGAATGATTTTACTTTTCATATTTTATTAGCAGTTTTAGGCATTGAGGAAACTTTTCTAATCATTTACTATACAGTTCTATGTGAAAAAGTTGCTACACGAAATATATTTTGTATAGCAATGCTGCTAAAATGGATAGCAAATTGTGATGCAAAACCAGGTAAATTATTCACTGATGTATGACAATAGATTATCCTTGACTATTTCTCATCGTAATTTGTAATTCAATGCTCTAGAATGCTGTTAAAAGCTTTTTACATCTCAACATTTGTTGTGTGAAAAGGGATAGAGATTATGTGGATGGTTTGCAGTGTTCCCTTCAAAATATTTGTATATCCATAACAAAACTTTTGGGGACCATTTTAATGCTTATTTAGAATTTTTAATCGTCATGGGTAATTGTGTAACCCATCGTTGATTTACTACAGGAATTGTGAGAAGCCTCGTCTGCTTGAAGCCCTGAAGACAAAGCGAATCCGTGACATAGCTTGTGGAAGCTCACACAGTGCAGCAGTCACATCCAGTGGAGAGCTCTATACGTGGGGGCTTGGAGAGTATGGCAGGCTGGGTCATGGTGATAGTACCACACAGCTGAGACCCAAACTGGTAAGATATCCAATGGAATGTGCATGGAAGTTAACATGTAAAGAAGTAGTTGTTTCTTATCAAAGTCCTCTGCTGCTTATGTATTTCGAAAATTCGAAAAGACACAGCGCAAAGTCACATCCACTGGATAGCTCTTGGTGCGAATATATTAAATTGTAAGAAATTTGAATCAATAGCAACCTTGCCAATGATCATCAGCAAATCACAATCATTGTTTCAGGCATTTCTTTGTAATAGGACAGATCATGGCCCAATCAATCTGAATGTTAAACATTGATCAGTTTCAATTGAATGATTTTTGTGTTGAGTGTTCCTACCCGAGAATGCCTGAGATTTTTTTCTCATCTTCTCGGTAAAGCACTGTCAATCAGTGTTTGTCCATGTTGGGATAAGGCAAGAATTATTTAATTATTGATTAGTTTGCATTTGATTTGCAGTGGTTTAAATCTATCTTGCAACATCTTTTTATATTCTTATATCATTTGAATGCACATTTTAATGTTTTTCTGCTGCTTTGTGAGATCTCAGTCTAAGTCGACTAATGGTATATTTTGTCCTTTGTTTTGTGAAGGTGAAAGCCTTAGTTGGTAAGCGTGTCACCCAAGTTGCTTGTGGAAGCCGAGATGCCCAAACCCTCACACTCACAGATGAAGGGATGGTCTACTCCTGGGGCGATGGTGACTTTGGCAAGCTGGGACGTGGTGGTAGTGAAGGATGCAGTGTGCCTCACAATGTGGAGAGGCTCAACGGCCAAGGGGTCATGCAGATTGAGTGTGGAGCTCAGTTCTCACTCGCGCTAACTAAAGCTGGTCAAGTATGGACATGGTAAGTTTGAATAGCGAGACTGATCACTCAAAAATGAGATTGTGTAGGGGTAGAGAGGTTAAAAGATCTGGTTATAAACGGAGGGGGATTATTAGTGAGGGATGAAGCGTGCCACACAATTTGGAGAGGCTCAACGGTGGAGGGGTCGTGCAGATTGAGTGTGGGGCCTAGCTCTCACTAACGCTAACTAAAGCTGGTCAAGTATGGATAGGTGAGAATGTAGACTGATCTTTCAAAGAATGAGATTGTATAGGGGTAGAGAAATTAGGAGATGTAGCTACGATGGGAGGGCTAGCGGTCATGAAGATTGCAACATGCATTGCAATGTGAAGAGGCCCAATGGTCAAGGTGTTATTCAGATACAATGTGGAGCTTAGTTCTCCTTTGGGCAAACCAAATTAGTTTTTAACATTTAGCATTGAAGTATTAAGACTAGAATAATAAAGAATTACATAGATGAGTTGATGCCATATTGTAGAAAGGATACATTAGAATACGAGATCACAATGACCACATTAAGGTTGTACTAAGAGCCAGGAAAGCTATTCATGCTCTTTGAATCTAATTTCAGTTTCAACAAACAAATATTACTTAAGTATTGTGTACTTTGGAGAAAAAAATTCCCACCACAGTTTGATACATGTCGATATCCAGAGAGCGGTTAGAAGTAATACTGAAATTAACTGAATTTTTTTGTCATTTCTCTTCAGGGGCAAAGGGGACTACTTCCGTCTCGGCCATGGAACAGATTCCCACGTGCGCAAACCACAGGTTGCAGAGGGACTCAAAGGAAAGAAGATCATTCATGTAGCTGTAGGGGCATTGCACTGTTTGGCTGTCACTGATACAGGACAGGTGAGTGTCAATGGTTATAAATGTTTGTTAATATGTTTTGGGGGGAAGAAAGTGGGTTGGGGGTGTTGTTGTGTATCAAAATATGGTTTCCAGAAGGTGTCAAAGGAAAGAAGATCATTCATGTAGCTGTAGGAGCTTTGCATTGTCTGGCTGTCACTGATACAGGCCAGGTGAGTGTAGATGGTTATAAGTGCTTGTGGGTAAGTGTTTTGGAAAGAAGTTGGGATGTGGGTGTTGTTGTATGTCAAAAAGTATTAGGGGGTTTTGCTCAAAATAAACTGAAAATCAACTACAACTTTGCAAATTGTAACACGCATTTTCATTCGAATGGGGTATTCACATTTAACAAGATGAGCACAAAACAATGATTTTAATTGGCACGTACTGATAAACTGCAACTTGAGATCAATTGAAACTTTTGAACAACACCCCCTTAGTGTGCAGATGGTGTAGAAGGAAAGGAGATCATTCATGTAGCTGTAGGGGCATTGCATTGTTTGGCTGTCACTGATACTGGGCAGGTGAGTGAAGATGATAATTATTTGGGAGGAGATGTTTGAGCATTATGGGTTGAGGATAGGAGGCTGTCTGTGTCCACATAGAGTCTTGAAAGGTAAAAATATCATCCATGTAGCCAATGGATCGTTGCATTGTTGAGCTGTCACTGATACAGATGAGAATTTCAGTTTTGATGTGAGTTTGAATACTTACAGACCTGCACTTATCATATGCAATTTTTCATGATAGAAGAGCTCTAAATTCAATTCACTAATTGAGTACTTGAATTTCCCATCTAACTTTGGATTACAGTGTTACATCACACCATCATAAAATATTATGCATTGGCATTGTTGAATAAAGGTTGTTCAAAATTGATATCTAAAGCTCTGTTGTGGATAGTGCACACTCTCCTACTTGTAGGAATTCTGCCTAATCATGTCTATGGCTAACTTTACTTCCATGTTTTCATTTCACCTAGGTGTACGCCTGGGGAGACAACGACCATGGTCAACAAGGAGATGGAACAACAACAGTCAACAAGAAGCCCGCCCTCGTGCAAGGCCTGGAAGGAGTCCGCATCACAAGGGTTGCTTGCGGATCATCTCACAGTATTGCTTGGGCCACCACAGACACAGCTATACCATCCATGCATGAGCCAGTGCTGTTTACAACACCAAGGGACCCTCTTGGTGCAACAGAGCTAGGTGAGTTGAGTAGAGTTGTGTTTAGGTCATCACTCAGCATTGCTGATACTACCATAGACACAGCTATAGATTTATACCCACCATACATGAACTGTTGCTGTTTGGACGAAAGAAACTATTTACATGTACAAGTGTAGGTGTATTACAACTAGAAAGTTATCATCTCACAATGTTGTTCGGGCCACTTCTGACTCAGGTCAATATCAGCGAGCTGCTGTAACTCACAGTATCTTTCTCTTCCTTCTTTTTTTCTAAGGTGTGTTTGGCAATCCAGACCAAGAAGCGGCCAACAAGAGCTCTTCCAACAACAGGCCATCATTGGCCAAAGTTGTACTGTCCTTTGAGAACAATATCAGCTTGCGGCAGTCACTTACCCACACTTTCTCTGTTCGTCTCTTTCCTTTTCTTCGGGTGTGTTTGGGGATCCCGGGCAAGAAGCAGCAGACAAGAGCTCTATTGGAGGAAACTCGTCCAACCATGGGCCATTGTTGGCCAAGGTAGTACTGTCCCTCGGGAACAATATCAGCAAGCAGCAGTCACTCACTCTCTCTCTTTCCTCTTCTTTATCCCAGGTGTGTTTGGAGATCCAGGGCAAGAAGCAGCCGACAAGAGCTCTTCGATCGGAGGAAGTTCGTCCAAACAGAGGCCATCTTTGGCCAAGGTAGTATTGTCCCTTGAGAACAATATCAGCAAGCAGCAGTCACTCAGTCATATCCTCACCACTCTACAGATCATCTATGCCAGGTATGCGTGAGCATAAATCTTTCATTTCATGTTAATTTCATCAAGAGCTTTGTACTTCCAGAGTGAAAATTCGAAAAAAAATCAGCCAGCGGCAGTTTGATGATTTCAATATAATTGATACACAAAGGAATTATGAATCTTGTCAACACTAAGGTTGGACTTCGAATAAATTTGTGAAATTTTTAGGGGCTAGGAAAAATTTACAAAGGGCCTATATTCACCAATGAGTAATATGATTTACACAGGTGAAAACAAACTAAATCAACCAGTTCATCATGACACTGTTCTTCAATTAATTTGTTTTAATCTCGCAATGAAACCTTTTCATGAGAGGATGATGGTTGTTTTCACAATTGCTAATTAAGTCAAGCGGTTTGGATGGCTCTATAAGGAATTAGATAGGTGATTCAATGAACAAGGGGTTAGTGTAGTATTCCTACATTTGTTTTTCTTTCCCTTCTTAATTATCCTGTACAGAGATGCAGTGGTTGGCTCACTCCTATCCAGAACAGATGCCAGCCTGTCTGAATCAGAAGGGAGCTCTGTCATCCCATCCCCCAATGATCAAAGCCCTCTCTCAGCCGTTACCAGCCCCATGGGTCTGGGCAGGATGATGGCAGCCGGTGATGCAGCTACCCCTATGGATGTGAGTTCACTCTATCTTTATCAATCATGTTCTATCCCATCCCCCAATGATCAAAGCCCCCTCTCAGCCGTCACAAGCCCCATGGGTCTGGGCAG
>BQKZ01001309.1:84867-111150 GCA_036244855.1 Temnopleurus reevesii
TAAAGTAATGTGTGAGAAATCATTAAGCAGGATCTTTATCAACATTCTGCAAGATTTAAAATGATGCTCATGACCCCTGTATTTTGTTTAGCAGTGATAAATTAATTCACATACTCTTTGTCCTTGACTACAGACAATGCGACAGACCTCGAGTCATTGAGAGTCTTCGAGGTAAAGAGGTGACCGATATCGCCTGCGGTGGTGCACACAGTGCCTGTGTGACATCCAGCGGTGAACTGTATACCTGGGGAAAGGGACGATATGGGAGACTGGGACATGGTGATAGTGAAGACCAACTCAGACCCAAACTGGTGAGTTCTACAAGATCTCCATCTGGGAATTTAATCAGATTGGTACAGTGTAAATGGAAATAATTTAGAATTTCTGAGATTATTTTTGTAGAATATGTACTGAAACGATTGTAATAAAAATTAGAAATGTCATCTGAATAAAAGGCAATATGAATGCCGTTATGTTTGTGACTTAGTAGTGATATGCGGAAATCACATGGACATTCTATAAAAGATGTTTTTTAGCCCCTGTATACGAGACCATGCTCAAATACTTATCATCATTCACATCTGATTTCCATTTCATATAAATTTGTGTACTGCTCTCACATGATTATGATATGAATAGTTCAAAATGAGAGTGAGAAATAACCAAAGTTGGAGTTAGACATACAAAATGGAATTACCCATGTACCCATACATCGATATAGGCCTATTGATTGTGAAGATTATTATTGGCTATTTTATTGTTAATTTTATATGAAGATGACTTGAATAAAGGAATTACTGATATATTTGCTCTCCTCTCTCTACCAGGTTGATGCCCTAAAAGGCTATCGTGTCATTGATGTAGCCTGTGGCAGTGGTGAATCCCAAACCCTCTGCATAACAGACGATGACAATGTCTGGTCATGGGGCGATGGTGATTACGGCAAGCTTGGCCGGGGTGGAAGCGAAGGGTGTAAAGTACCCCAGAAAGTGGATGCATTGAGTAATATCGGAGTTTGCAAAGTGGAATGCGGATCACAGTTCTCTATCGCTCTCACCAAATCTGGCTGTGTTCATACATGGTAAGCTTCACTACTACATGATACCTTTCTAATGCTTTGGTTAAATATTAATTTCCAGTGTCCAATATCCGCCATCAGTACCCAATTGGCAACTGGGATTCCTTCAGAAATAGTTGAATGCATTATGGAGACCCGCAACCATTCCTAATTTTGAGGAAAGAATATTAATTTTTTACTATTTTGATAGAGTTTCATGGCCATTTCAAAATAATTTTCCTACTTTCCTTGATGATTCTACACAGTCCTTTGGGAAAGATAGTGTTTGTCCTCTTTTTAAGCAAATCATTCCTCTATTTTCATGATATGGGTAGGGAGGTCTGCATTGTATGAGTAACTGAGGGTGTGCAATCATTAACATCTTCACATTTTTCTTGTCTGACAGGGGTAAAGGTGACTACCATCGTCTCGGTCACGGATCAGATGATCATGTACGGCGCCCTCGTAAGGTGGCTGCTCTACAAGGGAAGAAGATCATCTCCATAGCAACAGGTTCATTGCACTGTGTGGCTTGTAGTGATCAAGGTATGACCCTTTTTTCAGTTCAATTGATCACAATTTTTTAATGCCTTAGAGAACAAAATGCATTCTTGAATATTTTTTAATGAAATGTCTTCAAAATTAGATGTAATATATTTAACAGTGATCATTACAAGATGAGATGTCCGCAAATAGAGTTGCAAATTTTCTGTTGAGATGAGATAACAGTCTAGCGAAGGTAAACAATTTTGCCTCTTTCAGCAAACAAAAGTAGTATTTATTCTATAATTTTTGTGATTAACAATATATGTATTCAGATTTTCACATACTGATGACAATGCAATAGGAAAATGCAATGCAAGTTACTTTGATTCAAATTGCATGGAGGGGTTGTGGAATTTCAAGCATTCATGCATAAAAGTTTGTTCTGATGTTAATTTTCAGGAGAGGTGTACACGTGGGGTGATAATGATGAAGGACAGCTAGGAGATGGAACAACCAATGCCATCCAGAGGCCAAGGATTGTGACTGCTCTACAAGGTGAGAACAATTCTATGCTTTGTTGCTAATTTATATGAGTTGTATTCTAATGATAATAATAATACCCAACATTTATATAGCGCTTGATACAAAGTTTCTAAGCGCTCTGTGCATTATTACCCGGCTATAGCATGGCTATCATTTGGCGCTCACAGCATAATGGAATTTCTTCCTACCGGTACCCATACACCCACCTGGGTTGAATGCAGCACAATGTGGAGAAATTTCTTGCTGAAGGAAATTAACATCATGAATGGGATTCTAACCTACAACCCTCGGGTTGAAAGGCGAAGCAGAACCAGAATCAGAACCACCACACCGTGACACACCACGACGCCCCAACATTCTAATTAACTTTCTAGTATTGTATTTGATCTGGCAACTGATTATTAATAGCCACTACCATGGCAACATGGCATAACAGCCAACTGCATGAAAATGCCACCTAAGTAACCATGAGCACCAAGCTCTTTACACTAAAGTACTCAACTTTTGATCCTGCATTATCTTTGCTTGAACAGACAAGAAAATCACCAACGTCGCATGCGGCTCTGCCCACACAGTGGCCTGGTCGACCAGCAAACCCCTCCACGCCGGCCGTCTCCCCCAGACCGTCCCCATGGAGTACAACCTCCTGAGAGAGATCAACATCCCTGTCATCAGGAACAGACTGGTGCTGCTACATCACTTCTCAGAGCTCTTCTGTCCATCTATACCGATGTTTGATATGAGAGACAAGCAGGATGCCTCATCCGCTGGGTTGGGGATACTGGTCGGTATTGATGCTCTCAGAGGACTGCTTGTATCATCTGGAAAGGTAACTATGGGACAGAATTGATGTATTATGTTATATAAGGAGGGAATATAGAAGATAGGGGGATAAGGGAAGTAAAGGATGCTTCGTCCGTTGCACAGCGAGGTACGGATACATTTAGAAGACTACTTGTATTATCTGGGAAGATAAATTTTATTCAAAATTGCTTCATGTGTATAGTGAAACCACATGACCAAAAGATTATAATAAAAAGATGATATTGATAGGCTAATCTCTGTGATATATAGCTTACAATGAAAGTACATACAAAATAAATCAAAAGTTATTGATATTGCTTGTAGAAAAGAAGTGTGTTTGTGAATGATTGAATCATTTTGTTTAAATTCTTTACTTGTGATTATGTTTTGCGTTGATTTGTTTTGTAGGAAGCAGCATTCCGGAAGGTAGTCCAAGCAACGATGGTCCGAGACCGTCAACATGGTCCAGTCATTGAGCTGAATAGAATCCAGGTGAAGAGGTCTAGAAGTAAAGGTGGACTAGCAGGACCAGATGGGACCAAGTCTGTGTTTGGACAGGCCTGCTCCAAGCTGAGTCAGTTTGGATCAGACAGTCTACTGCTGCCACATAGGGTCTGGAAGGTCAAGTTCATAGGTTAGTCATGATCTATGTGTCTGATGTGATTCTGGTGATCCTGATGGTGATGGTGGTGGTAATGGATGAATATGTTGATAATTATTAATGTGGTGGTAAAGATGCTGATGATGTGTGTGGTTATTGTGATGGTGGTGGCGATTATGATGATGATGAAAACAACGAAGATTACTTGGATGATGACGATAAGGGTGATAATGAAAATGATGGTGGTGAGTGTTCTAAAGATGGTGATGATAATGATGGCAACGATGATGACGGTGATGATGATGATGATGATGAGGATGACGACGACGACGGTGACGACGATGACGATGATGTGTAGGAGAAGGAGGAGGGGATGGAAAGAGTGGAGTTCGTAATAGGGGGAAGGTGGAGGCGAGGCGAGGAAGGAAAGGGAATAATAGGAATTTGAGGAGAAAGATATTAGAGGTGATGATGATGTCGATGATGATAATGATGATGATGAACAAATAATCAATTTGTCTCCCCATCTCATCTCTAGGTGAGAGTGTTGATGACTGCGGCGGAGGTTACAGTGAGTCTATAGCTGAGATGTGTGATGAGCTTCAGAACGGCTCTGTCCCTCTTCTAGTCCTCACACCCAACGGACGAGATGAGGCCGGAGCTAACAGGGATTGTTTCCTGCTCAAACCATCAGCAAGATCTCCTGCTCAGCAGAGCATGTTCAAATTCTTAGGTAGGTAATCACATGCTCATGGTATTCTGGTTTACTTGATTTGAATGTGAGACCGGAAAGTGGAAGCAAACATTGACACATAGGTTTCATGAATTTGTGTTGTTCAGTCATTAACGCAAATGTCTCATTTATTTTGTGAATTTTAAGTTTTTAATTTGTTCGAGTGAACTTTGGTGAGAAGTATGAGTTATTAGTCCTGAAGAGTTGCACTAAGTAGCAAACACCAGCTTCTAGTATAATACCATGAAACATAAACCATTACAATTTGCCCATTTTTTATAGAAAAAAATGCTAATGTTTGTGTGTAGTAGTGAAGAAACATGTAAATCGTATATAGGGAGCCCTCTGTGTTCATCCTTTGCTGAAGCAGTCTGGATTTGACCAGCATGTGTACCGTTCTCTTATTGCTTTCTATGTTCAGGTATCCTGATGGGTATAGCAATCCGTACAGGGAGTCCTCTCAGTCTCTCCCTTGCTGAACCAGTCTGGAAGCAGCTAGCTGGTATGCCTCTCACTGTAGCTGATATCACAGAAGTTGACAAGGACTATGTCGCAGGTGAGGATTTTGGAAATATGTTTCCTCCTTTTAAAACATACAGCCCTAAAGAGAGAGCAAATGTGATACTTTCCATGAAATTTCAATTGAGAGATGTGATATTCTGTGTGGATCTTACACATAGGGGTTACTGTTAGAATGAAAATCAATTGCAACTTTCTTGCAAATTTAAACACGCATTTTCATGGTTGAACATCAACTGGAAGCAACATTTGCCAGATGAGACTCTGTATGGTAATCTACCCAAAGTTGGAGACAAAGTTGCAAGGAGAAGAATGCTACTCGCCGGACACTGCTACCGACATCCAGAGTTGACTGTGAATGTCCTCATGCGTGGGAGGTGGGGACGTGGCAGACCTATGTCGACACTTTAAAAGCAGACTCTGGAGAAGTTGACACAGACAAATCTTTAAAAAAACAATGTTTATATTCTCCCCCTTTTTCACTCCCCCCCCCCCCCCTGTACCCCCTGTAGGTCTGATGTGTATCCGAGACATGGATTCAGAAGCAGAAACCTTCAACCAGATGGACATGCCATACAGCACACCCAGTGCTACTGGTCAAAATGTACCCCTCAATACCAAGTGATGTTATTCCATCCCTCTCTGTGCTAATTATGGAATGAATTTATCTATTTCCTCTCCCTTTTCTTCTCCTTTGTAACCTACTAGGTCTGATGTGTATCCGGGACATGGATTCAGAAGCAGAGACCTTCAACCAGATGGACATGCCCTACAGCACACCCAGTGCTACTGGTCAAGATGTACCACTCAGTACCAAGTATTCTAGGATCACTGCTGAGAACAGGAATGAATACGTTAGAGCAGCTCTCAACTACAGGTAAAAGTGATAATAATGATGATAGTAATTATTGGCATTGGTAAAGCGCCTTAACTGCCTAAAGCCCTTCCATTATTATTACCGGATCATTGGTTGGCAATGTAAGCCCGCATTCAAGCAGCCTGTAAGGTGCACAAAAAAGTTGTTGTGCTATCTCCTACCAGTACCCAAATAGCGCCCTGGGTGAGTGCAGCAAGATGTGAATGGATTCTTTGCTGAAGGAAATTAAAACTGTTGGTGTGATTTGAACCAAGACCCCTTGGATGAAAGACGAGAGTTGGAACCACTACACCATGGTGCTTCCACTCCATGGGCCTGTAACATAAAAGAGATACGATTAATCTTGCAATTAATTGCAACTCTTTGGTACACGTTTTGCCATAGACTTACAATAAATATTTATTGCAAGTTTAATTGCATCTTTTATGTTACAGGCCCCATGAGTGGTAGTAATAGTGATAAAGTTAATGATCATGCTGCATTGTAATGACTGATATTAAATACATTACATGATATGCATTAAAGAAAAAATGGGACATTCCATTAACCAGCTAGATTCTTCTTTGTTTCTTTCTAAACAGATTGAGTGAGTTTGATGACCAAGTCCATTGGGTGAGAGAAGGAATGGCCAGGGTGATCCCTGTTCCTCTACTCTCCCTCTTTACAGGATCAGAGTTAGAGACAATGGTAAGCGTTCAAAGCCCAGATATATTGTCCTCCAATTGAAATATATTCATGCATTCAAAAATTCAGTCAAAGTACAATCTGGATCATAGGGATGAATTTTAGATTGCATATCAGGATATTATTAGAATTTAGGAGGCTTTGATCTATCATTTCTAAACTTTATTCTTACAAGGAATGTGAGCATTTGATATGACAACTATATGACAGCAGTTAATGACACAGGTTTGTTGAACACACATCATCTTTTATTTTGTGAGTCTTCATAGAATCATGGGATTGGTGTACTGACACAAAGAAACATGATAAAAGATTACATACAATCTCATTATTCTGAAATGTGTGATACTCATCTGACACTTTTCTAAATGCAATTGTCTCCATGATGATTTCAAGTAACTATTTTGTTTTATTTATGTGCTGCTAAAAATCATTGGCTACATCACCTACATAAAGATAGTTTCTATGCTATATCGCAAATCAGGCATTAGTTCAGTCATTGATGTGTTGGTGATATCCATGTTGATAGAGGTTCAATTGAATGCATTATAAATAGAATCCTGCTCACAAATATAGTTGATCGTATTTGTTTCTCCTCGTAGGTTTGTGGCAGTCCTGATATCCCTCTAGACCTGTTGAAATCTGTGGCTACCTACAAAGGAATTGACGCCACTGCTCCTCTCGTTACATGGTTCTGGGAGATTATGGAGGAATTCACTAACAATGAGCGTTCCCTTTTCCTCCGCTTTGTCTGGGGACGTACCAGGCTACCAAGAACCATTGCAGACTTCAGAGGGAGGGACTTTGTGCTCCAGGTAGGTTTTGTAAACAGTCAAATTTTATTTAAAGTGCTCTATTGGAGAAGAAATTGATTTCATTTTTTTTTAGATATCAAACATTGTTGTACCAGTGTTGAATTGAAATAAAATCTAAAAAGTTAAATGACTAAAAGAAGATTGATACAACAAGAATTCATCTCTTTGCACATCAAAACTTTGTTGTGTGAAGGCTAAATTCAAGTAGAATACAGAGAGATGGGAATTGAAAGTGCTATGTGGAACAAGATAAATTCCATGTACCTTTTTTACATTAAAACTTTGTTGCCTCAGGGCTTGTTCAGAATAGAATGTAAATGAAACAAAACAGGAAAGGTGGTCTGTTATTTCATCCTGTTTCCCTTTAATGTTTTGAGCTCCTTGTGTATAGAGATATTGATCATGTTTGAGTTAGAAGATTTATGATCGTGAAGATCAAAGTCCAATTTTCCTTAGAGACAATTATTGGTTTCCTGATCCAGGTGTTGATTGAGTTCCTGCAAGCTTTTGAACCACAGTTTACATGTGTGAAAAATGTCTAGAGCAGATGATAATGATAAATGTAACTCCAAAATTTGTGTCATGTTCTACTATCTCATTCAAGAACGATGACAATGTTGGTGGTGATAATGATGATGATGATGGTGGGGTTGGTGGCGGTGGTAGTATTTGTGGTGGTATTTGTATTGGTGGTGGTGGTGGTGGTGGTGGTGGTGGTGGTGGTGGTGGTGGTTGTGGTGGTGGTGATGATGATGAGGATGGCGATGATGATGATAATGATGATGAATATATTGATGATGATGATGATGATGATGATGATAATGATGAAGATAATGATGATGATGATGATGATGAAATCATGTTCAGAGGAGCTCATCTATATTTTGATATTTTTATCATAAAGATTGAAGCACACCTCATTATATCCATTGCCTCCTGTACCATCTCACCCAATCACAGGTCCTGGACAAGTACAACCCACCAGACTACTTCCTACCGGAGTCCTACACCTGTTTCTTCCTTCTCAAGCTACCCCGCTACTCCTGCAGGGAGGTGCTCAGAGAGAAGCTCAAGTACGCCATCTACTTCTGCAAGTCTATCGACACCGACGATTACGCCCGTATCGCTCTCACTGGGGAGGCGGCCGGAGGAGAGTCGTCATCGGATGATATCGAGGAAGATGAGCTTGATAGCATCGATTTTGATTTGGAGGTGGTGGAGCTGTCCTAGATTTGACATGCTAGCTTATCACTTTGTCCTTTCACCAATTGACTGGAGAGGTTGCCGGAGAGGAGTTTTCATTGTATGAAATTGAAGAAGATGAGCTGGATAGCAATGATTTTGACTTGAAGTTGGTAGAGTTGTCTTTGATGTGACATGCCAGCTGTCCCCTTTGGCTTCTTTTCCAGCAACCAAATGAGATGACAGGACAACGAGGAGAGTGAGCTAGATAGTAGCATTGATGTTGCCTTGGGAGTAGTGCAGCTGTCATGTCACTGCAAATATATTTTGTTTTGAATAATGCAATGTCATTTTCCCATCATGTTTTGTAGATTGACTTATATCAAAATTTTCAGGCCTTGTGGAGGTTATGCAGTAGTATGTAATATGAACTTCTTTTGGAAGAGAGTAATGCCAAAATACTTAAACCAAAAAACTGTCAACGAGAATGCATGAAAGGAAAAATGGTTCTTTATGATTGTGCAATGGGACTATCATTTCTGACGTTAATTGAATATATTTTAGTTGCTCTAATAGAAAACTTATATATTAATGTGAGTTCACATGCTTTCTGTAGCTATATTTGATGCTGGGTTTATTGATTTAAGTTTGTAAATCACCGGGTGATTTGAGAGATGCATTTAATACACCACCCATCTATAATGTGGGAGAGTGAGAATGCATTGCCAAGTTTTGATTTAACATTTGTACATGTCAGTGCATACTAAAGACTTTGTTGATTGCTGTTGCTTAAAACGTGTCAATGAATTCCAAAGACAAACATGCTGAATTTAAATAAAGATTGTTTGTATCAAACACCAAATAATTATCAAATGTAGGGACATTTTGGGAAGGAGTTCTGTGCGAGTATTCTCTAGTGAATATCTGTTATAAAGTAGTTCTTTCTAATAACCATTCTTGGGGAAGTAATCATTTGTATGCAAATCAGTAATCTCTGATTTTATTTAGTCAAATTATTTGTAGATGAACTCTGTTTGAAAAGACACACAGTATATGAAGCATGAATAGTATTTAATTACTCCATTCCATACTCTATTTTTCTCCATTACACTGTATATTACTGGAGATTAATTTTTGTATTTTACCAATCAATTTGTTTGCGAATTATATTTTCCAGCTACTAAGGTGTGTAGAAATGCATGCACAAGTCAATAATTCAGTCTATGGATACTTTCATAATTCTGATATAAATGTATAAGGTTTCTTATAGAGTATATTTTCTTTTTGATGTGTGTTGGCTTGTGTATTGGTTTAAAATGAATTATATATTTCTTTCTCTTTCTTTATCTTATACATTTGCATCCGTTGTATTGACAATCACATTGGAACACATGTGCTACAGAATCAGACTGAATTTAAATACTATGTCAGAGTTTTGTGTTTTTGCATTATCTTATCTTTTTTCTTTTGCCCTACCCCACCCAACTGCCTATTCGTACTTCATATAGCCATTTATCAACATTGATGGTAGTTCTGTTTATATATTTTTCTCTATGTTTGAATCATAACGTGCAACAATGTATGCAGCTGTTTATGTTTATGAAAGTGTCCAAACTTAAAACAAAGCCTTTTTGGTAAATATAGAGAATTTTGGGCACGTGTTTCTGCAGGTTCTTGATGATGTATGTAAGAAGTGGAAAAGATGTGTTTGTTTCACCCAGTGAATACCAGTAAAGCGTTACAAATCATTAAGGAAGCTTATGAGTGTTTGATATATCTAACATTCGAATGACTTGCAAAATTAATTAATGTTTGTAGGCTCTTTGCAGAGCATGTCTGGTTTTAGCAAATCTATATATACTTGGAGAGACGTTTACAATGGCTTTACGATTGAATGAACTTGATCAATTTAGATGTCAATGGATTATGGATATATTCTAGCATTGTGTAAGTCTAGTTCTGCCAGATGCAGAAGATATGATAGTGTGAATACGTTAGGAAAAATGTTTGAAAGTTATTAAAAGTGGTCAATGGAACTTTTATTTGAGAGTATTGACATGTGAGTGACCTTATATAAAACCAGATTGGTTTGTATATAATATAAGTGTATGATTGTGTAGCTGTGGTTGTGTACAGTAATCTTAAATGTATAAATTGCAAAATGATTCTCTGTAGTCTATAATGATGGATTTCCTCAGAAAGTTGAAATAGATGATAGACAATTGTCTTTGTACATGTAAGCATGGAAGGAAAATTTGGCACATTGAATATGTTTATCATCGTTCTTATTAAATTATAATGTCAAATATGATGCCACACGGTTTGATGATTTGTACATTTTAAGTAAGAAATTTTATTCCTATGTAGAGAGATAAGCCTGAATTAAGTTAAGAGATGGCTTAATTATCTTCTCATGAAAATATGACAACTTTGGTATGTTTGATTGATTTGTTTGACACTTGGTTGTTTCAATATTTTTGAAAGATGCAATAGCTTTGTATTAATATGCTAGAGATACTTTTTGAAAAGCTATATGTTTGGCTTTTGTTGATGTTTTTAATATTTTCTATTTCAAGGATGTTACCTATAAGTGGTATGAATTGTGTATGAGAGTAATTATGTTTTGCACAAAGATTGAAAACAATTTATATTGATTGCTTGTTAACAAAAAAGCAATTTAAGGAAACTATTTATTTTTCTGTATTTATATTGTGTCATGCGCTATCAATGTTTACATTGAACTTCAAGTAGCAGGTCGATTCTGGCCTGCTTAGGCGAATGATTTTAAGATAGATGGCTGATAACTGTATGAATACAAATTCCACCCATTACATTACACCAATAAACAAGATTAGATTGACATATAGTAGTTATAATTGCTGCATACATGTATAGTGGTAATTGATATATTGTACATTGTGCCATGAATATGGGAATTATTAGTGAAACAATTCACATTATGTTACCATATATTGTATTTGCATATAAGCAGAAATACCAGAATTACAATGTGTCAAAGACAACATCACAATTGATAGATTGAATAGATAATATATGTTTGCTACATGTTCAAGATATTCAATGTCAATCTAAGAGCAAATGTGAAAGTTCACAGACAAATTGGTTTATAAATGTATGGAAAGTTCAGATTAACCTTGATAGTGATGCAGATATGTATACTGAGACTGATGTTTGTGTGCAAATATGTGAAATAAAAGTGCTATTTAGCAGCAATCAAGAAAATATATTATTCATTTATGGTGATTTCTGTTCAAGTCCTGTAAAGTCATTATTAGTGCTGGCTAGTCAAATTCTGTACAAGCTGAATTTTTAGAGCTAATTTTGCTCCCATGAATTTGCTCAACTTTTTACCCATTTGTATAACCTTTGACTTGGGAACAAATATCATTAAAAATGTGTGGTTTACCACCCACTTTCAACAGGTCCAAATTCGTTAAAATGGATGTAAGCTAAAATATTGGCATGTACACAATTTGATACTTTTACAGTAGAGACTCAGAAAAACAAGGTCCTCATCTTTTCATCTTTAATATGGTGATCAGTTATCAAAAACCACACCTTCAATCATGAAAACCTCACTGTTACATCAGGAATCTGGTGATATTAGACCTTTTCGTTTAGAATTGGCCCTGCATTCTGCCATTTGTGGATAACAGAATGGCGAGAACACATCTACCGTTTACAGAGAGAGAGAGAGAGTGAAAAGGGGGGGGGGAGACTGACTTTTTTGTTAACTTTTAAAACGAAACCTTTATTTACAATAATGATAAGAAAAACAATTCAACAAGATAAATAGTTGACATTATATGCTGACAGTATGGAGGAAAATAAGGAAAATAGATGGCAAGCAAGAAACCACAATTGAGATATTTAGCAAGATGGAGATCAGAGACAGAGACAGAGGTGGGTAAGAGAGGAAATGGGGGAGGGGAATAGAGATAAATGAATGGATGGAACGAGAAAAGAGGAATACAGAGAGAGGGGATGGGGTACAGACATAGAAACTCTAGAGGCGGGGATTATTTGGGAGCTAAATTTAATGGTAACACTCTCAGACACAGGGAATGAAAAGAGGTCATGGAAGACTACATTTATTCTGGGGTTGTTTTTTTTTTCAAACAAAACCGTGTCTAAAAAATATATACATTGTATATAAAATGATACTCCTCATGCACAATGCTGAATATTAAGTTTTTGTAACAGGAACCACAGGACTATGATTCCAACATTCATGCTTTGAGGGTCTCGACTAACCAATGATGGAGAGGTGGATGAGCTGAAATGAAGGAAAGAAGAAAGCACAAAAAAGGAAAAAGGGGTGCAGGGAAAGGAGGAGGACGTATATCGGGAGGCCATTTCAAGAAAACGCGATCATACTTTGTGTAATTTGCGGAACTGCTCTAAGTTTTGTGACTTAAATGATGACAAAATACGTCGAAGATTATGATTATAATGATAATGATGATAGTGGTGGTGGTGATGATGATGATGATGAGGAGGAGGAGGAGGAAGAGCAGGATCGAGTGGGATGATGATGATGATGATGATGATGATGGAAGGAGGAGGAGGATAATGATGATGATGATGATGATGATGATGATGATGATGATGATGATGATAATGATGATGATGACGATGATGATGATGATGATGATGATGATGATGATAATGATGATGATGATGATGATGATGATGAGGATGATGAGGATGATGATGATGATCATCATCATCATCATGTTCAGGAGGAGGAGCAGGAAGATAATGATGATGAGGATGAGGAGGAGGAGGAAGATGAATGGGATGATTATGGGGAGAAGGAGGAGGAGTTGCTGATATATATATACTTCTTTTTCGTTCATTTGTTTGTTATTCGATTGAAAAAGGCAAATAAGTCTCTGGAATCGCCCGTCTGAACATGTAATAAACTTGTCAATAGAGGGAGTCCTCATTTGCCAGGTTTCATCTCCCATCCACCCATCCATACTCGCTCTTTCCTCGTTCGTTCACAAACATCTTGTTCTTTAAGAAAGAATCCATCAACATGCCTCTTAAAGCTTAGTCAGATCCATTACTATGCAGACTGATCATTATTCCCTTAAACTACACATTATCAATTGACTCCAGACAAGTTTCCGGCGCATCGTTTGGCCACTTGAGGGACCAAGATGTTTGAAGGATGAGTGGACACCGGAGATCTGTTGCATAGACTGATGCACTCTACAACCCCGTGTCTTTCTTAAACTCTCGTTATTATACTTTATTGTAAAAGACAGACAAAGAAGCAAAGCAAAGGAACAAAACCAAAAGAGGTTTTATGGCATTTTTTTAGCCCCACCTTACAGCAAATTTGCACTGGCGTTTAAATTGCCTAAATTTTGCACCCCTTTTTCCTTTTTGGAACTCGGGGGTCGGGGTGGCGTTAAAACTGCCAAATTACCCGCCCGCCTTCTCCTTGCCGACATCAGTGCTCAAATTTTACGTACTTCCATATTCTATTTTGCAACACTGGGTGCACAATTTCGCCATATTACATTTTTCAGAAAGGTGCAATATTGCTACTTTTTCTCAGTGTGCAAGATTTTACGAAATATTGTCAAACAGCGCGGCAGCAGTGGGATTCGAACCCGAGCCATGAAGGATCATTCCAAGCCTGACGGTTTACCGACTGAGCTGTCTTTCTGATCTTATCAACCGAACGACATGTTGACATGAAAACTAAAGGTACATAGCCAAGAAAGAATACTTGGTTATATTTTCATGGGAAATATGTTGTAACGGTTGAAGGATCGGATTGATATGTTTGATGTATTCAATTAATTTTTAAAAGGGTGCAATTATCTTCTCGAAGATTTATAAAAATTTAGAAATGCTACAAATAAATTGCAGGCCTATTCATTTGTCTCAAAACTACCCAAAATGACGTTGCACACGCTTCTCCAGAGTTCTCGTGCATGCTCTGATGATGTGAAAAGAATCACAGCATCTAATAGCGGGATCCGAATTACCAGATTATACCACCAGCTCTCTCTTACAAGAGATCCCGGCTTGAGTAAAATAAACCAGGCTTCACTCGAGGACCGCTAGATAGGCCTAAATACAAGTTCAAGTTTATTTTCCACAAATCACAAATCACAATATAATACATGTAAAGAAACGAAACCAAACAATACAATGTAAAATAAAAGATATAAAGTAATACCAGGGAGTTGGGATAAATCCCAACTCCCTGGTAATACAAAGATATCTAGTATAAGTATGCATAGAAAAAAAGATAAAAAGGTGACTGAAGGTCCAATTCTCCCTCGTTACTATACTAAAAATAAGATTAATATTATTTGTCTTCCCCTACTGATAACAAAACTGCCACATACAGCCAATACCACCACCACTACCACAACCACCACCACTATTTTCACCGCAATCAACACCACTAGGACCACCACCATCTGCACGCCTCCATCGCCATCGCCACCAACACCATCACCACCACCACCACCACCACCACCACCACCACCACCANCATCATCATCATCATCATCATCACCATTACCACCACCACCATCACTATCATCATCGTCATCATCATCATATTCAATATCATCCTTATAATCAGCATCATCATCACCACCACCACCACCACCACCACCACCACCACCACCACCATCACCACCGCTACAACCACCATCACCACCACCACCACCACCAGACACCATCTTGCATCATAAGGAGCGACAAATCTGCCAATCACTTTGATTAACCACCACAAGCCAACACCACGGCCAACATCCCCACCACCACCCCACTATCCAACTGGATTTTCGACCTGGGCCACCAGCAACACCACCAATACCACCACCAACACCACCTACACCACCACCACCACCAGATATCACCGTGCATCACAAGGACCAAAACACCTGTCATTCACCATGCTTGACCACCACTATCCAACACCACGATTAACATCAACACTACCACCACCACCACCACCACCACCACCACCATCAATCAATTACCCCCTGCTCCTCCTCTTCCTCCACCCATCTTCACCTCTCCGCGATACCGCAAGCGTTCATGCGCATGCGTAATCGATATGTGATGATAATGAATGACGTTGATGCGGAGTAAACATTGATGGAGCTCCAGAGTCTCTGTGAATACATCAGTTGGAAATATTGCATCGTGACCAGATCGTAACTTGAATTCTGGGCGGTCTTCATGAATGTGTGATGGTAAGTTCTTGGCATGTTCCATGCTTCTGTTATATATTTTCAGTTGCAATTTAAATCGTCCTTTCAATCTCATGCACAGCATACTAGCATCGACAGCCGTAACTCGAGGAGCTCTGCCGCCGAACGGCCTGCGTGCAAACTGGGCGCGTTGAGCGTTGAGAGAAGCAGGAATTTTTAGCGTCTGACAACCAGATTTGCTTTGTTGACGTCTCTAACTTCAATTTTTGACGCGATGATGCGTCCCTAAATCCCAGGATTGTACCAAACGCTGTTATCCGAAAATTTTCTACTATTTTTGAAAAGGAGACAGCATGTGGATGAAAAGAATATGAATTTTAAAAAAAGCTAATTTGTACTAGTATGTCATGTTGAAACTATACAAAATATGTTCCACAAAGATGAAAGAAGAATAAATAACATTGAAAATATATTTGCTAGATATTAATGTTGGTAATCTGATAAGAAAATTACCAATTGAAATACAGATATATAATAATCTGTTAGAAATCAAGAAGTAATTGTTATATCGATCAAATACTTCTGATGAAATGTATTTTTATTATGTGCGTATATTTTATGATTGGTTGATTGATCATTTGAAAGGGACTGATTTCCAATTGTCTTTTGTTTTGTTTTAATATTGTTGTTGACACATACAGATGTTTGTTTCTTTCTGTTGTTTATGTTGTATTATGCATATTATGTTGATGTGAAAATTCAAATTGATGAGAGGAGAGCTCAATATGATAGGTATATATGTTTAATTTTATCATTGTCTAATATGTGAAGAAAATGTATTTCTTGATCCTAATGAAAATGATTTGGAAGTTGTAACGATAATGATATTTTTAAAATAATAAACTGGCATTTATGTAGCACGTAAGCAAGCAAACGGCTCTATGCATGTCACATTCTTTTACATGCAGCGTTTCCTAAGTCTGAGTTACCATGTAAACATATGTCTATAATATAGCTTGCGCTTGAACACTTCAAGAGAGTTTGATGATTGAAGTTGTATTCATTGATATATCAAGAGTGTACCTGTATTATTACTTTTGTGGTCAAGTACACTGCAAACTGAGAATTTCTGTGACTTCTGAAATATACAGATTATCATTGGTTCAAATTACCTGTTATAGTGGTAGAGTCAGGATATTATCAATCCTAAGAAACAGATACATGTATGATCCAGTGGTCAATCTGTGATATGTTCAGATAAGCTAAAACGTCCGACTCGCTCTGTACATTCTTCAATAATATGTGCATACTTTCACAATTTGAATATAAAATGAAAATGATTTGATAGAATGATACAAAATAAGTATTTACATCAATTGTGGTATATAAATAGTGCTAATTTTTTTAGTTACATTATAATGCGAAGAAATGGAGGGGAATGAAGTATGAATAGCTCGAGCTTTCGATCCTAACCTTCAACATTTATAAGCAAAAGTTAAGAAAATGAAGGGAACGCACAAGTAAATACAGGTAGAAAAAAGCCAAACGAGGGAATGGGGAAAAAGAAAGAACTGGATGTAAGGGGCAGTGAATGAATAAAGGAACTAGTTTGAGGGGACAAAACAAAGTCAAGGGATTTGTAAGAATTGAAAAGGGTGAAGGAAAAGCGAGAAAGCCAAGTTGAAAACTTTTGGTAATGGAGAGGCACGCAAAAATAAAGCAAGCCTTGTTAGACACTTGTGGCCAGCTTACATTAAAGTTACATTAAAATCGCTGTACAGTTGAAATACAATTACAAATATGGAACAGAATGCATTTAAGATAGTTAAAAAGTAAAACAAATATATTCAGTTAAGAATAAAACAAATACTTAATTTGAAAGTGAAACTGCTGACTACCACCATGAAGATACATCAAGACTATTTAATTTAATTTCATTACGTTCAGCTACATGCACTTAAAGAAAGTACTGTAATCTGTACTGGTTACAAATTGCGCTTGTACATGTACCTACACCTGTACAAGTTACATGTATGGCAGGGTAAAAATTGCACGGGGCAATAGGCTATTAAGTATTAGCCATCTAAACCTTAGAAATAAAATAGCCCCTATAAAACTCAAAACAAGGGTGAAAAATAAACTCAGAAGTCACCCCTGTACTAAATGAAGGTAAATCTACACATTTCATTTGAAATCTCTGGTTAAGCGTAAAAATAGCCCCTGCAGTATATTACCGGGCTATTTTTCAGGAGGCAAATGTAAAGAGAGCCCTTGTTTCAAAATAAGGATGTATTTTTAACCTGATGTATGGGGCAATAGTAATGGTTACAAGTCAGAAGATGTACTGGCTACATGTAGACATGAGTCAGGATTCAAATGTGTACTTGGAAATCTGAAGCATTTCCTTGAATTATGACAGAAATGATGGTGGTGCAATAGTGAAGCTTATTCCTTCATACATGAATTTGTGGTTTGCCAGAAAGGAAGAACGGGAAATATGTGTGCATGTCCTGTATATATGGCCATGTCCTGTATATATTGGCCTGCAATTAGTTTGAAAAAGGGAAACTGATTCCTGGAATTACGTTTTCCTCTGTCAGGGAATGAAGCAGAATGAGATGCACAAACTGAAAATTTGAGCAAAGTCTGATTCTGATTGTGAATTTTCAGTTTCGGTGATATTCTCCGAAGAGAGTCCTTGTGCTGGCATCTTTGGCGAAATCTACAGTACTAGTGGGTAATTCTCCAGGGTCCCCACTCAGTTTTCAAAATAAGAAAAATGGCAATATAAAATTTTGAGTAAGGGTTCAATTTTTGGGTTGACTGTTTCCTAAATTAATAAATAGACGAGTAATGGCATGTTGTACATTTTGTCGACTTTTGAAAAGGAAGGAAACAAAAGTTTGTCTTCAGAATGAATGTAGAGTTGTCCGTCATGTTCTCGCACATTCTGTTATTAAAGTTGCAGACTGAACTTAAAAATCCCATTAGAGGATATCCAGGAAACTGTGAAGTCCAAAGTACATGTAAGTTTGAACAGGTTATTAGATTTTGTTCATTTTTTTTTTTACAGTTTGTTCATTGCAGGGACATTATGTTCCAATTGCAGAAAGCACAAAACCTCTAGGGGTTGGATCCCTTTTAATTCAAACTACAACTTGCTACATTTACCCCTATGAAATGACCCACGTCGATTTGTTTCTTTTTATCCACATGAAAAAGAAATGACTGTCAATTTATAGGAGGCATGTGAATTATAGCTAATAATATTACATTTTGAAAGGTTCATTTGACTTTCATCCAGCCCTCCATCATTATTTGTTACTTGAAATGTTAAAGAAAAAAAGAAAAGGAGACAAAAATTATTTCTCAGAATGACCTACATTCACCCTAAATATTAAAAAAAAGATGGAATTATTGGCCAACCATCAATTATTTTCCTGGCCTAATGTCAAACCAAACCATGATACTAGTTGATACATATTCATTCAACCAACTCGCTATTGCTAGGAACTGGTTTGCCCTATTGAGCTAGGTTTTCCTGTCTGTGAGCACTATAGCAACATGATGTTTATTTTATAACTATCCTTGATATCCGCACATCCTGTTAAGTTTTGTGGTGCGCTTTGTATATGACCCATCCCGTCATATTGGTTCCTGGTGATTTCATGCTACATGTACATTTGGATTTGAATTTTAAGGGTCATTCTGAGTTTCCTGTACATGATGTTAAATGTACAATACATGACAATGATAATAATAATAATTATAATAATAATAACAATAATGATAATACTAATGCTAATAATGATAATAGTATCAATGATGATATCAATCATAATAATAATAATTTAATGATAATAGTAATTCGTACAATACGCTTTTTCGCAACATTTTTTTGTTACCTGTTACCTGAAAAGCTTAGCATATAGGATCACAGTAGGAATACTACACTGTAGGTCATTTCCATTGTTGTGAACATTCATAGTGATAACGGGTAGCCAAATATTTTTTACCAAATGTATACTGTACATGTATCTATCAATTATCACATACATGTTCGCATAGTTTTAATCAATTGAAATGATATGATGCTAAAATAGGAATCAATCACTGAATCATCTGATCTCGTAATAGTGTATGTTTCAGAAAAGAATACCATGGATCATTGAAGCATTTGATGAGTTGATACTGAAGAGTGATTACAGGAAAATCTAAAAAGTGCATCAAATTCAATGGATTTAATGATCCGTGGTTAACTAATTTTCTCATGAATGGGTGATCATGTTATTACCCAGTAATTTCATTACATAATATCACCTACATGTACATGTACATCGGCTGAGCTGCTGAGACCTTGTACAGTCCAACCTCATTATAAAAAGCACTGATATAACAAGATCTCATTATAACAAGTTAGTTTTTCCTGGTTCCATCTCTTTATATTCTATTATATTTTGGCCCTGATGTAATAAGGTTTTGATATAAAGAGACAATTTCTCTGGTCCCAAGGGCCTCGTTATACATGTATGAGGTTTGACTGTATTGATCATCCGGTTACTCTTGTCCATCATGATATTTTGCAGTTTGTCTGTGCCAACTGCTCCAGCGTTTGCTTTTAATCCATCAATGCTTTAATAAAATCTTCAATAGGTTGAATCAATATGGATATCTGCACCCATGTATATATTGACAAAAAAAACTGTTCCTTTAGCATTAAGCATTGAATATGGGAATTTTTTAAAACAATAAGATTTAATAAAGTACTTGCAGAGAAGTGCATGAACTACATCATATCACTTGGTACAATGTTGCCAATTTGCACGACAAACAACTGTTGAGTTATAACATTGAAATATCGATAACTTTCTTTTTTATTGTCTGATTTGCTTCAAACTTCTTTTTAATACTCTGTTTGTCTGATTTTTCTGCTTTTAATCAATACAAGATCTTTCTTGGGCAAACCCAGTTTCTCTGAGCGCAGAAAGAACAAAGGTATACATGTAGGCAGATAAATTACACGTAGATCAATTTTATGCCTTCAACAAAGGTTGTTCATTTAGCAACCAAAATTCTTGCCCAATACTTGCTTGACATTGCAATAATTAATGTATCATGCAAACTGTATTCTTCATATTTTATTTCAATAATGTGGTTTGCTATTAACCATATTTGCTGTGAAAAAGAAATGTTTGTTGCCTATTGAACAAAATTAGATAACTTCCATTCAGAACTTCAAGATGTAAATGTACTTGTAGCTAAAATAAGAAATTTCTATCCCTCAAATGATTTTGAACTTTTTGCTCTTTGTCTTCTGGTTATCCCCAAAGCCAGATACTGTACCTGTAGAGCATCTTTTAATACTTTACTGATTGCAAATCTTGAGAGGATTAATCTATAAATGGTGGATGCACAGCTGCCATCCTACCATTTGATGCATCTTTATCTTATGCATCAACTGAAACGACTATAATCAATAAAATCATTGGGAAGGGCTTCTCCCCTTCTTGATCAAGAGCTCTGCCCATAAAGTAGTCTTCATGCCTCAACCTTTTTTTTAGTTTATGACATAGAAGATGCAATGTAATTTGTATGCCATAAGGTGGGATTGAGCTATTTGTTTTATTAACTGCTTCTCACCCTGTGTCAGATTTAAATGGAAAGTCCACCCCGTTATTTTTCTAAAGTTCAATAAGAAGAGAATAATATGAACAGCATGTTGAAAAAAAGGATGATGAAAATTTGCTAAGAAATGTCATCTTGTGTTCAAAGTTTATAAATTTGAATTAAATACAAAAATCGATAGTACATATAAATGCACATTTTCGTATGCAATTTTGACTTTATACAGAACATTAATGAATCCAACTGCAAATGTAATATTCTTTAAAAAGGACCTTTTTATTTATTCATACAATAATTTAACAGTTTACAAGATCCAACCACCTTTTTGTTCTTTTAATATATAGATGAGAAGTCTGGCAGAGTTTTCTGTCAGTTCATACATGTAAATGATTATGTCAGAGGCTCGATTGATTCAAGTTATGAATAAAAAAGCTTGTTTGTGCAGACTATGGAGATGGGAGGAGGCTGCACATCCCTACAATGTACACAAGTCTTGAAGATACGGTGCGCCTGAATTTATTGATTTTCACGGTACACGTTAACTGTTTGCGCGAGAAAAACCACAATATTCTTTATACACCTGTGTCTGCACCAAAGTCTCCAATATGCATACAGAGTCTTCAACTGATATGCATGCGTACATCGTGGCCATCAAGACAAGAGCCCCCTATAGAGGAGATACTCGTGTGAAGGCGTAATTACTTCTCTGAAATTGCCCATTGTCAATAACGAAGTAGGTACTAGAAGTCATCACTCAGGTATTCAGGAGATGCTGTTGTTAAACGTCTGAAGATTTTACTTCAGGGAATTTGTTGTGTATTGCAATTGGAATGCGAACTTGATATTGGAGGGTAAGTTTTAAGCAGAATGCTGATAAATTCTTAGCCAGCTACGTCATTTGATCGAGGTTTCACTTTCTGTCTATGTGGTCAGCTATATAATTCAAGTCTCTTCTATATTTTCTTGCATGATTTAACTTCTGAAGAATGCACTTTTTTAATAGAATAAACCAACCCTTTCAGGTCTATGCTTATTTTTGCTATCTTGGTTGGTAGGGTAACCTTTTCCTGAGAGGGAGGAATACCTGCTTAGAAATTGTTTCATTTTCAATGTTTTCTTGATACATGAACATGAACATCTCTGCAAAACAGTATTGCAAAACTACATGAAGGAAATTTTATTGGTAACAAAAATTATATCCTGAAAATGAATGCCATTCCAGGCATTTTGAGAAGATAACTATCAGCATTTTAGTGGTGTTATTCATAATAATGATATTTACTATGCACTATACATTGGTCTTTCCAAGTTCTGTTTGCATTCGAAAGTGAAATTTATATTTATCATGTCTTTTTGTATGGATACATGACTACACTGGACCATGGAGCTCGGTCCATGACTGGATTAAATCATGTTATGTTTTTGGTACATTTAAATAAAACATCTATTTAATTTCATCTGCGGCAATTGTTCCAAACTGCAATGATTTTTCCTGGTAACAGTACATGCTATTAAAAGAAGGGTGATTCATACACTGTATTGTGACCATCTTGCCAAATTTACTATCTCAGTCTGAATTTTCAAAGATAATCGTTTGTTCAGAATTGTTGTCTTTAAGATGAGGTTTTCAGAGGATAAGAAAGTAAATAAGGAAATGTTTTGCGTCAATAAAAGATGTTTGTCCACTGTATTTTCTTCTCGTGAGATGTGCATGTGAAACCTTGCTGATCTAACCAGGGGTTATTTTATTTTATAACCCTGATCTGTCCTTTGAAGCTGACTGAGAATGAGAGAAAGGAGAAGAGAAAAAAGGAGGTAGAATTCTAGAAGAAGGAGAAGGAGAAGGTGAAACAAGGGAGGAGGGAAGAAAAAAGCTGACAGACAACAAGGAGAATGAGAGAGAAAGGAGAAGAGAAAAAAGGAGGTAGAAGTTTAGAAGAATGAGAAGGAGGAAAAAATGGAGGGGAGAAGAAAAAAGCTGACAGACAACAAGGAGAATGAGAGAAAGGAGAAGAGAAAAAATTAGGTAGAATTCTAGAAGAAGGAGAAGGAAGAGGTGAAACAAGGGAGGAGGGAGCGAAGAAAAAAGCTGATAGACAACAAGGAGAACGAGAGAAAGGAGAAGAGAAAAAGGAGGTAGAATTCTAGAAGAAGGAGAAGGGGGAGGTGAAACAAAGGAGGAGAGGGCGAAGAAAAAAGCTGATAGACAACAAGGAGAATGAGAGAAAGGAGAGGAGGAAAATAAGGAGAAGGAGGAGGAAGAGGAGGATAAGAAGCAGAATAAAAGAGAAGAAGAAGATGATCAGAGGATCAGGAAGAGATGGAGAAAGAAACGGACCATGATGTTCGCTTCTTTTTAATCTTGAACTGTAGGGTTCAAACGTTCACCCAAAACGCCTACATTATGCGAGTGATGCTTGTGGCTTTTGTGCTCCTCAGTATGGCTTTAATTATAGAAATTCAGTGCCATCTCCTTTCCAACGCCGCTGACATGTACTCCAAGATTCGGGCATGCATTTCACACCTCACCTCACAACCCGCTCTCTTGCATATCCTTTTTATTATCATCAGCTCACTGTTTACATATCTCTTGGCATAGGATAATGATTGCCCGTCCCAGACTGTTGTAAACAGTGATGCAACTGTATCTTCTCATTGGTTTTTGCAGATATGACCCACTACATGACTTTGTGTACAGATGTGTACATGTTAAGCTGAATGAGATGTCATCCATGTTATGCCTATCCTTTTCAGTCTTTAGGTCGTTCATCTTGAACATTGCAATATTTTAAAAAGAGTCCAGTTTACAAAACATGTAAAACAAGAAGATGCCGTTTGGAAATACCCAGCTGAACAAGTTTAGGATATACAGTTGTACTCTGAATTAAGTCACAAAGAAAGAGTCCAGTTTAGAATACATGTAACTACAAGAAGATGGAAATGTCCAGCTGAACAATTTTAGGATATACTCTGAATTAAGTCACACAGTGTAGGATAAAACAACAGGGCAAAGTAAAAACTCCCATTCAAGCTCGATGACTCTATCTATCTAGCAGACAAAGGAAAATACTCCCCTGTCACTCAGCAAACATGTTTAGTTACACCTTTCATTTATCTATCTATGGTTACACCTCTTCTACCAACATACATCTCCTTACATCATCACATGGAATGACATTTCTTTTGTTCATATGAGGGCCACTTTATGGGCTTGTAAGGAAATTGTTAATTTTGTCCAATTTATGTTAAGAATACTGTACTGTACACAACCATCAATACTTAATGAGTTCTTTTCTATGCCTTTTCAGGTCATCATCAGACTTTCTTCCATGATCCTCAAGCACTCCAACTCTTTCAATTGAGATGGAGATTTTCTTCCTCTCCCAGTTTGCCAAGATGAGATGATAGAAGGAGGTTGTTTGGATGATGGCATGGTCCATCACAGAAGTTATACCCACTCGCTGCTCAAGATTTCTTGTGAGTTTTTATCTTTTATAAATGTACAATGTTTTGCAATTCAGCATTTATTTATTAGTTTGCAAATAGAAAAATTTTGATGTCAAACATATTCTTGTGTCCCCTTCGCCAAAATCAGAATGCGCAAAAAATTTGTTGACAGCCAATTGACATGATTTCTAAAATTTTACATACAATGTGCTTGCCAGCATTATGGAATGAAAAGCAGTAGATTACCATTTTCTGCTGTCTTTACTGCACACAGGCATATTGAAAGGTATTGATTAAAATGTTGTATTAATACTGCCCAAACTGGTATAGTAGGCAAGTTTTTAATTACTTAGTTTCTGTTTTATATTGAAATATGATTAAAGTTGAAAATTCTTTAGATCTATATACGAAACGAAACATTGACAGTTGGAAAATAGTGAAAACGAAACGCGAATTTATTTCATGAAAAGCACATTAATCTAAACCAAGCAACAAGAAACAAATCAAATTACAAACACTACTATGACTGTCAAGAAACCAAAAATATGGGAAACTTAAGATGCCAGACAGCTAGGATTGATTGTCTTCCACAATCTAGATTGGTTGAGGTCAAGTGAGGTCATGGCTGAAATTGCCTGTATCTTGGTTCTGTTACCATGGAGACAGGTTTGATCATGAACTCTACAAGCCACTGTCTGATTTATATGTTGAGCTGTCTGGCGATTCACTGCAGTACCCATCTAATGTACTGAAAATGTTCTGAGGGAGCATGATGGAAATGTCCAAGTTTCACTACAAAACAGTGATTTATGAAAAGGTTTCGGGGCTCTGTTTTATAATTATCTTTTCCTTGTAATTTTGATCATTGGAAGAGATACAGGGCAAATGGAAAGGGTACATTTTTAACTCTTGTTTAAATATGATTTTATTGGGATATTTCTTAGTCCTTGAATATGATATTGGCTGACATTTTTACTGTCTTTAACTTTGATATCAAGCTGGATTGAGAAGGTTTTTTATGTGCAGTAGTGTACGTTAGCAGTTCAACCTCCCACAAGGCTCTCTTTAGTTTTTGCTTTTCTTCACGTGCTTTGAGTATTCAACGGATTGGATTTGGGCCATATAAATAACATTATCAAAATATTGTTGATTTACTGGTAACCACTTCCATTTAGGAGTACAGTGTACTTGAACAGTTCTAGAATAGTACTTGAATACTTCCTTGTAAGCACTCCATCACTCCTCATACACTGCCTTTTCAGACAGATCGCAGTTTAATTGTGTGTCGATATATGTGTGATCAGTATTTGAATATCTAGCAAAATGGCTGCATATTCCCTTACATGTATATAGGCAGCTCTGTTGTTACCAATACATGTAAGCTGGCATTATTTTCCGATGTTAATTCTCTCTTCACTATTGCCATGGTAACATGATGATCACAGTCCAATTACTGCAATGTACAAGCAGAGATGAGTATCATGTGATTAATGAGTATTGGATCCCAAGATGGCTTAAAGGTAGAAAACTACATTTGCACACATTAAGGTTATGCTTACAACTTGTTGTGTACCTCAGATATGCCAAAATAATAACCTCTATTAAGTATTTTGGTCGAATGTAGTCCAGAATATTTAATTCAAATAAAAATCTATTCTATCATAATGCATCTTGACACCAACGGTATTGTGATACTCCT
>BQKZ01001310.1:17644-29977 GCA_036244855.1 Temnopleurus reevesii
AGCTAGGGGTCTGACAAGCCAAGTCTAGAACCTTTGAGAAGCAATTACATTGGACATGGCTCATGTACTATGTTGCGGGTTGGGTGTCCCCGTCTTAGTCTGCTAGTACAGACTTTATAGCTTCGGGTTTCCCATTTTGCATCATGTACTTTCCAGAGTCTGCAGTCGGAGACTACTTTCAATCACATATAGAACCCCCCTAAGCTGATATAGCATGACTACATGAGCATTGTGTAGTCTCCTCATGCAGACACCATATAATCTCCTTTGCGACTTACGAAACCAAAGGCCAATGGTCTGTGAATACAGACTATCACAGTCTTGCTAATGGCCCATATCTCCGACACATTTAGCAATGCGTGGCGAATATCTTCATAAATATTTGGCACATAAGCTGCTACGTGATAGCAATATTTCAGTTTCGTTGACGTTTGCACTTTTATTACAGATTACAAAGCTGGATTGCCTTCTTTTTAAATTTGATAATGTCGTACATGATTCTGTCGAGTCAACTTTTGTAAATTAATCCTCGTCAGATAAGAAGAGAGAAGAAAATGTTGACTTGCATTCTAATATCTCTCAAACAAGCAATACATGACAAGAAATATAAGTTAGGTGCAGCCACAACCTGATCGAATATCTTGAATTGAATACAATTTATTGAAATTTATTCAGCACTTCAATAAAAAAGAAACAAACAAAAGTACAAATCACAGCAAATATGAAATATACACTGGTCCCAATTCAATGAAATCACCATCGCAGATTTTAAAACCTAACTTTAGACAAAATATACATTTAACACATCTTCATTCGAATTAATACTCTGGACAAAAATGTGCAAAAGGGTAAATATTTCTACAGACATAGGGAATAAAAGAGTCATAGGAATAAGTGATGTTTCAAGGAATCATCTTAATTATAAAACTTTCCAGATTAATGATTCTAATTGTTGCACTCGAAAGTTCCTACATGAAACACAGACCTGTACTGGGATATAATTTGAAATGAAAATTCCCAATTAGCATACCCACAAATCCAGCACAGACGTTATATTATTCTCCAGTCGCTATAGCCCGGATCAAACATAGTGCTGTTTAAATGCAAGCATGAACATTGAATATGTCTCAGAAAAGAACTCAATCTCTTGGATTATAAAATCTTATAATATAAGATAAGACGCGCCAGTTGTTGGGTTCGAACCTGCACCACGAAGGATCGAATCATTCTAAAGGTAAACGCTTTACCGACTGAGCTGTTAGTTGGCATATTTACTGGATTAAGCTTGAATCGGGATGTACCCAAATCACCTCGACGAGTTCATTATTAAATGACGCAATGATATGATGCGCTACTATAAATGATGCGAAGATATGATGCGCCATCATAAATGACGCAACGATATTATGATGATTGAATAACGCAACATATATGTGTCTCCTAGTTTAATCATATACAAAATAACAATACTTCACAATAAGCTTGGAACACCCCCCCCCCCTATTCTGACAGACGCAAGTAGCGGATGCGTCAATATTACCATTCTCGACTGACGGATACGTGTTATCGCAAAAAATCATGGCGTCCAGTTTGAGCGCTGCTTCATGCGCTAGTCCTGGCGTATCAATTATGTCAAGGGAGGATGAAGACAGCTGTGATCCTCTTTAAAAGCAAGCAGAAATCTATGATGAATACATCATTTCACGTTGACTGGCAAGACTTTTAACCAAGAGAGTAGCTTCGAATCTTCGCGAAATGCCAAGCAAATCCATTTTCATTAAGCATAATTGGCCGGGGTTTGGTATGTAATAGCAAAGCAAATCCCTAACATGGAAGTCAATATATGGGACAATTACCCGCTGTATGAGTTCCTGTATAGTGCGCACCAATATAGGTCACAGCGAAAATACAGCGAAAATACCATGAAAAATGTCATGAAAATGCCTTAATAATCCAACGCACTGAAAATATGGTCATAAACGTCTTGATAAAATATACGAAATAATGCTCTAAATTGGTAATATCAATCAATTTATATCGGCAATATCCTGTGCCATGTCGATTTTGCATGCCATTATTTTGCGTTATTCCATCTATGGGTCTGATAGCATAAACGTAATTTTCATATGCAAGGAACGAATGAATTTCTTGAATGCTATCTCTGAAAATATAAAACAGTAATAATACGAAATAACCAAAACAAAACGAAGTAAATAAATATCACTCGTGTTAGAACAATATACCAATATAAGATATTTGCAATAAGAATAATTAAAAAAAATATTTAAAAAAAGAAGAAAAAAAATCAAGTTTAACTTTGATGCACGAGATGTCTTGAAAAAGGATCTTCTTCTAATAACGAAATAAAACACATGATGAAGGGGGTTCACACTGTATTACATGCTATTAATTGAATTTAATCTACTAGCCAGCCTGTTTATAACCTAATTTGGTTTTCAGTCGCTAAATAATTCTGCTTCCATAAATTTCCGAGAAAAGAGGAGCCCTTACCCGCATGAGCAGAAAAGCGGGCTATTTTTAAAACAGTATTTTTCAAATTTAGCGACAAAATGTAAGTGGTGCACAGCATGCTCACTTTAGAACACGTTTTATCAATTTATTTCCTGGTCATATTTGTGGTTTAACGATTAATGATATTTAGAGTTTCGAGTTAATAAATTATGACAACCCTGTTGAAATCCAACAGCGCCGTACGCGTGCCACATACACCCTATATATTCTGAAGTGAGGAAAATTAGATTTCCTACGAAGTTTTGGCAGTTCTTTGTTCTAATCTGGTAGAAAGTCTTTACCCAATAATTTGGTATACGTATAGATATAAATTTTGTGCATTCCAAGTACACAGAGGTTGTTTTGACAACCAGAAAACTTGCCCGTGTCTTCCCGACATAGCAACAAGTAATTGGATTTCAATAATCTGAGCTTTCGATTCATTACTTCCCCTCAAATATATATATAAAATCCCGGTTAAATTCCAATCAAACTATGTCTTCGTTTAATTTTTAAAAGTTTATACCGATACTTCGTCGTGTGCAATACCCGAATAGAAATATATCCTGATCAGGAAAAATGTTTATCAACTAGGCCAACCTGCTTCCTAGCGAAAAAAAGAGAAATACATGTATATAAAACTTATTTTATCACATACTTTCATGTAAAGTTCTTTGCCATTGAATGTGGCAAAATCTCTTTAAATTTTGGAGCTAATATTCAATTGAAAGAGCTTAAACGAGAAAAGGAAATAGCACAATTTGTGTGTGCATCTTTTGTATCGGGAATTGATTTGATGGGTTGCGGGCTTCGACGCAACGGTATACAGGTATACGAGAACATGTTTAAATGAACAGCAAGTTTATTGCATACAATTAGAATCCCTTCGTCTTGTTCGTGATATTTTTCCTCAATAATATCTGGTGCATCCTCGAAAAAGCAAGTTTTGAATCGAATCTGCACAAATATAAATTAGGGAACAAATTAGCGTCCCTAGACGTACGATTCAATGCAATGCATGTGTAGGGTTCAAAGTTGTATTCGAACATGGTGTACGATTCTGTGCCCCTCGGGTACAACGTCGAACCAGGGGGTTCAGGTTTCGAAATAAATTGGGGTACAACTTTGAAACTTAATGGTCCGTATTCTGATGTCAGGTTTAACTTAAACAAGAGTTTAAATCTGTGGTTTAAGTATGGAAAGCCAAAAAAGGCTTGAATCTATAACAATCGCTGTTTGATTTACCAACACATTTGGCACTCACAGTATTCAGGTATTAAAAACTGTCTTGGAATAAAAACTTAAATAGTTTACTACATTATTAGAGCCTGGGAAAGGAGAGCAGTTGACATAAGAATTATACAGTTTAGATAAAATGTTGTCATTTTTGGCTACCCATACTCAAACCACACACCTGATATCAGAATACGGGCCAAAGGATTTAGCTGGTATTACATCGGATTGTACCCATTGGGTGCAAATTTGCACCCTTATTTATGTGTGTGCTCACATGACGTGCAATAGGTCGTAGCGAGTGTTGAAATAGTTTTCACAATTCAGCAAAGTGGCACTCCAGCATAAAGCAATCTCGTGGCTAAAATTAGCACTTCATTTTTTTCGGGGGGGGGGGGGGGAGATGGGCTGACATTAAACCTAGCTCCTTCAATAAGCTCTCTCTGTGAAAATGCGAAAGCCAATAAATTTTCGTAATGCAGAACAGTGAGAATCCAATATCCTTTCAAAAACACTTCATAAAATGGAAGACAAACTCCGACCAGACATAAAACCAGCAATGTCTTGCCGTGTTCACACTGTTACAACTCGATTTAAAGTTAAAACTCATGCACTCTTCCACACAGATCTAACATCCCTACGATGTAAAGAGAAGCATCATGAATCTGTTCCAATCTATACGTTGAACTACTTTAATGCAACTGCCAGTTTGATAATAATAATAATAAAACATATCTAAAATAACCTAATTTGAATCACTTTAATTAAAAATGGGTAAATGCAATGTTTCGAGACTTTTACGCGATTGCATATAGTACAGTGTTAAATTTGATCTCTTGTTTTTTCTGGGTTTTTTTTGGGGGGGGGGGGGGGGGACATCGTTTTTGTTTTTCTGTCTAAATGTGTCGGAGGGATTAGTCAGGACACGGGACGAGCAATAGGTTAATTATTAAAACCCATTGTCATTACACAGAAACTACCAGGGTGTTAATTCAAGACCGATTCGAAACTCATAAAGTGCATCTCTAAAACAAAATTATTCGAACGACGCTGAAATGGAACAAAAGATTTGATCTTAAAAACTGAAATATAATCATTAAACAAAATACTAATCAGTTTTTTTTATTCCTAATAACTGATTCAGGTTTCTCGGTGTTTCCTAGCACTTTCCAATAACATTCCAATAAATTTAACACCGTGGTTTTGCAACGTATATTTGATCATTTGAACGCACAAAAGGGCCAGTCAAAACAGGGCATGCATCAGCATGAATGAAGATGGGTACAGTAATTAAAACCCATCGTCTAGTCGTTACATCTCAACTACCAGGATGTTAATTCATTACCGACTCGAAACTCATAAAGCGCATCTCTAAAAAAAAATTATTCGAACGACGCTGAAATGGAACAAAAATTTGGTTTTCAACACTGAAATATTATCAAAATACCACCATTGTAATCAGTTTCTTTCATTCTTAAAAAATGTTATAAGTTTTTCAGTGTTTCCTAGCACTTTTTCTGGTTGCACATTCTGAACAGCGTGCAACCTTACTTTTAACACCGTGGTTTTGCAACGCATATTTCATAGTCTGAACACACTGTAGGACCCGTCAAGAAAAAGCGTGAGCTTGGGCTAAGATGGGTAAAGTAATTAAAACCCATCGTCGGCTCGTTAGCAAGAGAGTAAATATAAAGTAATTCCATAACGAAGTAGGCATCGATGCTATTTTTAGATGTGGGTGAGAGAGATAGAAAGAGAGGGGTGAGGGGGTATAGGGAGGAGAGGAGGGGAGGGAGAGGAGGGGAGGGGAGGTGGAGGGAGATGAGGGGAGGGGAGGGGAGGTGGAGGGAGATGAGGGAGGTTAAAGAAAGATGGGGAGATGGATGAAGAGGAGGAGGAAGAGGAAGGGGTGAAGAAGGAAGGGGAAAAGAGGTAGGAGGGCGGATCGATGAGGTGTTACTTAGAGCATAGACCTGTGCTTAGAGTAAGAGGAGAAAAGGACGGCGAAAAATTTCTTTCTTTCTTTTAAACCTATTAACCCACTTCCATCCGTTCCTCTCAAAATATTTACGCAAGATAGTCACTATCAGAAGTGAAGGGGGAAGGAGAAAAAGTGCATCTAGACAAATCTAGGGGATGTGGACGACCGACCCATCCTTCCCATAGGCAGACTTATGGCCGACACCCCTCACTCTCCTGTTAGCTACTGATCGTTTATTTGTGAAAGATCGCAATAGAGAGAGGAAGAAAGTACGTTTTTTCTTAGGCATTTCTCATTAAATTCATAATATTTACCCCTATTAACAAAACGTATCTTTAAACCGATAGACCAGATTTGGGAGGATGGCGCTTCAGATATTTAACTACCTTGTGAGCTTTATTAAAAGTATTACCATAATTCAGTTTTTCAATGGCAAATTAGAGCATGTTCATAGTTCGTTTGCTTAAAATCGATCAAGAAATGGTTAATTATCGCAAAATAAAAAATGATACTGCAGTCTCCCACCCTAGCCACAACATGCTTCACGTACAACATGAATGCGAACTCCCACACCACTGACAATACCACCGATCGCTCCGCCCATTCCGGGCCGACGCTCCAACGTGCAAAAGCACTAGCACACCGTAGGCGTGTTCGACGTAAAATACTCCAGAATACGTACATTTTTCTCTCCTTATTTCGTACACAGTTATAAAGCAACTTGTGAATACATCAGCTCGTTTCACATCACTTTCTGCATCCCAGTCATTACGAATCTATACCTTTAAGCACGCAAAAGCCAATTGTATGATTCCCTTTAGCCAAAAAAATATACCCTATTGGCAAATCCTGGATCCGCCCTAGGGAGCGATCGAGAGACTTAGACATAGAGGTACGGAGATGGAATGAGACACAATCAACCGATCAAGACAAATGGAAGAGGACATCCCCAGACAAACAGAAAAAGGGTGGAAACCCGTTCGCAAAATCGACATAAGGCGAGCCATAAAATAAACCATTCTAGGGTTACCCCAACCATTGATTAATAGTATGATCTTACTAACACAACATCCAAATGTTCCTCCCGTTACCATAGCAACGGCACGAGCGCAAGGAAGGAATCACCGTCTACACATCGGACGCGAGAAGACCTTCGCTCTCGAGATTGGATGGTGGAAGAAACCTTTAAAGGCACTATATTTAACCACCTCATGACACGAATAAATGTATCCGAATCTCTTGATATCTGTGTAACTATCAATTTCTGAAAATATGGAACGATGAATTATCACTTACTAGCATCATAAAATAATGAAAAATATCAGCGAAAATAATCGAAAATTGCGTCAAAGTAAGAAAACTTTGTGGTAGGATTTTCCGTGACTGTCCTTCTCCTGTAGGCCTACTCTAATTACGTAATTATGACGTCACAAAAGAGCAAGTTATTTCTTTACAAAGAACAAATTCATGTAAGTGGGAAGAACACACTGTTCTCTATAACCGGCAGTGCCGTCCGTCACGGATATGAGTAAGGAGGGGGTCAAAATTTATAACGGCTGATTTTCGTCACAGAGTAGCAATTTATTCTCTACAAAGAACTAGTCAGTTTTTGGAGACGACACAATCCTCCTTTACCGTTAGTGACGTCACAGATGGCAGTGTGGAAGGAATTAAGATTTCTAATGATTAATAACCTGTCCTCCTCCTTTATTTACTCGTTTACGATCGATGCTTTACTACATCTCATCTGGAACAGTGGTGATGAAGTACGAGTTTAAGGCCCCTGTTACACCGAAAAATTGCCTACCCCAAAGCGGCCCAGGTCCGTAGCGGGGCAGGTTCCGACCTTGAGGGGATTAGTGACGGGCGAGTATGGTCCGAAAAAGAGCCTGTTTAGACCGCCCTCCATCTCAACCCAAAAAACCTTCACTTGAGTCCATTGCCTCTCAGGAATGTTGTAAATGAAGAAACAGCGTCGCACACTAGTCTTCTGCCACAGACCATTGGTTACATATTATGCAGTGCATATCAATACGTGTCTGATTCATAGTCTTCAATTAGAAACTGGGAAAACTGAAAGCGATGTCTAAATTATGATTATGAGTAGCTTTGGCAGTAGATTACGAAATTCCCTGTGCCGAGAAGTAAAAATTCAAAAATGGAAGTCTGTGAATTCAGACTAGTTACGGACCTGGAGCGGTTTGGGTCCTGTTTCTGTTTACACCGCGATTTTTCCGACCCTGAACCGCCCCGAAACCGCCCCGAGACCATATCGGGATGTGGTCTCGGATCGGTTTGCTTGAGCGACCCTGGGCCGGGTTGAGGTCGGTTCTTCGATGTTTACACCAAAAAATTAACGACCCGAAACCTACCCCAAAGCGACCCGAAACCGACCCAGGGTCGCTATCTTTTTCGGTGTAACAGGGGCCGAAGAGAACCAGCTAGACTTTTCCAGGGTTTAAAGGTAGATTGCGAGCAGGGTTTAAAGGTAAACGAGGGCAATTTCAGAATCGGGATTCTGGTGCAGAAACATTCAAACCACATGGCTTGCATGGAATATGATAGATTTAATATGGTTTGTCGGGGCTCTATACATAATTCATATTAGTTTTACTACGATTTAGTGTTTGGAAGAACACACGATTCTCTTTAACCGACAGTGACGTCACATATGGCAGGAAGGAAGGGGTTAAGATTTCTAATGATTGATAACCTGTCCTCCTCCTTTATTCATTTTATTTACTCGTTTACGATCGATACTTTATTGCATCTCATCTGGAACAGTGGTGATGGAGTACGACTTGAAGAGAACCAGGTAGACACTTTCCGGGTGTAAAGGTAAGATGAGAGCATGGTTTAAAGGCGAAATGAGGGCAATTTTATTTCCATGGATTTGGAGGCGAAATTTGAGTCCGAAAATAATACTCAAACCACGTGGCTTGTTTGAAATCTCAGATATTTGATATGGTTTGTTCACCCCCCCCCCCTCCCCCTCTGCTTTAAACAAATGTTAACCTTTCGTAACCTGAATCATACGTTTACTCATAGACGTATACAACTTCATCTTTAATTCAAATTTAAATCTTCAATCGATTCGTATTATTTTGTTTCTACTATATACTCACAGACTAAACAACAAATATCAATTAAATTAGACAGGCAGGAATATGTATTCAAAATTGTTTGGTAGAAAATAATTCTAATTTACCATGTTTACCATTTATTCAAGTTAACTCGGAAACCGAAATTGACAAACAGAAAAACTGGGCCGAAAACCAGAAAACTACTGCACAAGAGGGTTATGTTACATCAAGCCGCTCAAAGATCTACGCACCACACTACGAACGACTGGTGACCCTTCCCAGGAGCGATTCAGCGCAATGGATATCATTGAGCGTAGGAAAGAGTCACCGGTCGTTCGTAGACTATTGCGTACCTCTCAGAACATCTTTATCATATTTATGAAACACGTCCCTGGATGACAAAAGAGGTGCTGATGTTTGCATATTCATACAAGACTACATTGAAACATGATTTTACAATACAAATGCGAAGGGGTTACCAGTCGTTCGTAAAGTCTTGCGTACCTCTCAGAACATCTTCATCATGTTTATGAAACACAACCCGATATGATAAAAGACGTGCTGATGTTACAAACTACGTTGAAATAGTATTACACAATACAAACGCGAAGGGGTTCACCAGTCGTTCGTAGATTTGTGTGCACTCCTCTTTATCATGTTTAGGAGGCACAACCCTCGATGATAAGAACAGGTGCTGATGGTTGCATATTCATACAAGACTACAATGAAACATGATTTCACAATACAAATGCCAGAGGGCCACCAGTCGTTTGTAGAATCGTGCGTACCTCTCAGAACATCTTCATCATGTTTATGAAACACAACCCGATATGATAAAAGATGTGCTGATGTTACAAGACTACTTTGAAATATGATTTCACAATACCAATGCGAAGGGGTCACCAGTCATTCGTAGATTTCTGTGCATCCCTCTTTATCATGTTTGGGAGGCACAGTCCTGGATGACAAAAGAGGTGTTGACGGTTTCATATTCCTACAAGACTACATTGAAACATGATTTCACAATACAAATGCCAGAGGGTCACCAGTCGTTCGTAGAATGGTGCGTATCTCTCAGAACATCTTTATCATGTTTATGAAACACAACCCGATATGATAAAAGATGTGCTGATGTTACCAGACTACGTTGAAATATGATTTCACAATACAAATGTGAAGGGGTCACCACTCGTTCGTAGATTGTTGTGCACCTCTCTTTCTCATGTTTAGGAGGCACGACCCTGGATGGCAAAAGACGTGCTGATGGTTGCATATTCATACAGGACTACACTGAAACATGATTTCAAAATACAAATACCAAAGGGTCACCAGTCGTTCGTAGAATCGTGCGTACCTCTCAGAACATCTTCATCATGTTTATGAAACAGAACCCGATATGATAAAAGACGTGCTGATGTTACAAGACTACTTTGAAATATGATTTCACAATACCAATGCGAAGGGGTCACCAGTCATTCGTAGATTTCTGTGCATCCCTCTTTATCATGTTTGGGAGGCACAGCCCTGGATGACAAAAGAGGTGCTGATGGTTGCACATTCATACAAGACTGTAATGAAACATGACTTTACAATACAAATGCCAGAGGGTCACCAGTCGTTCGTAGAATCGTGCGTATCTCTCAGAACATCTTTAACATGTTTATGAAACACAACCCGATATGATAAAAGACGTGCTGATGTTACAAGAGACTACGTTGAAATATGATTTCACAATACCAATGCGAAGGGGTCACCAGTCGTTCGTAGATTTTTTGTGTCCCTCTCTTCATCGTGTTTAGGAGGCACAACCCTGGGTGACAAAAGAGGTGCTGATGGTTGCATATTCATACAAGACTACGTTGAAACATGATTTCTCAATACAAATGCCAGAGGGATACATCTACAAACTTTTCTAAACCCGGGGAAACCCCAATGACAATATTATTATCACGTGACTATACCCATGATACCAGAAGCAAAATATGATGTGGTGCGTTTTGTCATGAGACGACGGTGCACTTTGTTCAATCCATAAATCTGACGGATATGTTGCCTCTGGAAATATAAAAATGATTTATCGAGCGTTTCAACTGGAATCTATTAGAGTCTCGGGCTTCAGACCCTATATTGTCCGTGTTTCACAAAGTATACTCTTCTGCACCAGGGCGGTGTTTCACCAAACCGTTCTTGATTCTCGATCATTCACCACAAGAACTGATACCAGTCGTCCGTTCAGTCGTGCGTAAATTCACTCTTTCTTTAAGTCTTTCAAAACCAAATCATTCCTAAAGTTAACCCGTTAACTACCATGATTACTGGAACCGCTTAGTCCCTGTACAAAGTTTATGAGAATTACATAATTCAGTCAATGGGTTAAGAACGAATTTGAAGAAAGACTGCTACACTTTACTGAGTATAACATTAAGCACAAGAACTGATATCAGCCTTATTTAAAGTCGTTCTTTAAGTCTTTCCTAACTTGGCGAAACACTGCCCTAATCAACTCCACAACACCCTTGAATGTTGTATTCCATATTGGTACGCTATTCTTAGATCCTTGAGTTTGGCAATTCCAGCGATCCATGCCCTCAGACCAGTTGAACAGTCGTGATATTTTCAAGCCTTGTGCACTTCACAAATCAATTAAATGACACTTTTCTGGAGCAGGTGGACCATTATCCCCATATTCAGTCCAATCCTTGGTCTATTTATAATTTGAGACCCTAATGTCATGAATGTGCATAGAGTACATAAAACAGAAGTCAATATAATGAGCCATTTAGATATTTTTCAAAGGCCTAATGCAACAAGCAAAGTATTATAAGACATTAAAATCAGACGGTTAAAACAAGGAGCTTGGAAGCTCCTTGGTTAAATCGAATCATCATCTTGAAAGTGTCTGACCACCACTCTTAAAACTAGAATTTCAATGGTTTTTATTATCAATACACTTTAGTTTTACATCAATCCTGTCAATAGATATTTCATTTCGAAATAAGATTACAAATGATCGAATTCGTCGTTAGTGTTTGTACTAACAATTTTCTTACCAACACATTATGAGTATCAAGTTGATGTTAAATGAAAACCCCAAATCTTGTAGTGTAGCTTCGTGCTTTCGGATATCTGATATTTAAAGTATTAATGCCATCGCAAAGAGAGGGCGCGCAAAAGAATATACACTGTAAACTGCCGATCATGGCAAATCCGAAAAAGCACGAACACCCGACATCCCCGAATAGTGAGGAATCTGCCGAATTGCCGCACACTGCGTATGCGCATATCTATTTAAACAACAGGTACAACCTTCGTCACTCTCAGGGATGCAGATGGCGGCACGCATGTAATCCAGGGGGGTTCAACTCCGACGTCACTTCCGTCACACCCATGGGGGATTTATTTGGAGTCAAAAGTGCACACTGCTCCCCACTTCCATTTGTTTTAACACAGAGCCTAAAATATCCGCGCATCAGCGAAATGGTGATTTTCCAGCGCGCAGCGCGTAAAACTATGTAAACAAGCTAG
>BQKZ01001310.1:63531-94120 GCA_036244855.1 Temnopleurus reevesii
TCTCTCTCTCTCTCTCCATCTGTCTGTCTCCCTCCCTCCATCTCACTCAATCTGCCAAATCAAATCATCTTGGGTTGCTGGAACAAATCATAACAATAACTCGAACAGGTCCCACAAGTCGCGAATAATAGCCGTCGTAAATACAGTTGTCACTTCAATTAGACTGAGCCATACGTCATCCAAGTCGGTTCACCATGTGTCAAAGGCATTCCTGGAACGTTTGTGTACAGTCATGGGATAGGACGCCTTAATGAGGTCCGATGGAGCAGTGGAAATAGTCTTGAAAGACACTCTTCACATAAATAGCACATTTAATTCTACATTTAATGGAGCACATGGGAGATGAGTTCCCGAAATATTCGAACATGTTCCGAGAACCCTACATCTCCAGTCAGTCTGTCAGCATGGTCAGTTGCGCAGGTCAAACGCCTTGCTGGGATTATAAAATAAATTAAAAAAAAATCACCGCAATGTGGGTCCGATTCATTAGTCATGTTAGTGATATCGATTTATTCTAATTTCTATATTCATAAATCCATTAAAAAAAGCAAAGAGAAAAAGGAAAAAGTAGTTTTATTGGGAGCGAAGCAAGGTTCTACTTCGTCTGATTTTCCTACAGGTTCATTCCTAGTCTGCCAGAACAGACCCTTGGGTTTCGTTGTGCGCACACAGAGTATGCATTGTGTGTCTGCATGTATGTGTGTGATGTAGTCACACAATGCATACCCTGTATCATGCTCTGCGCACTCACACACCGAAAGTCTAGGGTTTGTGCTTTCAAACTAGTTCATTCCCACAATAAATAGGCTACAAGACATTTCCCACACACATTATAAGCCCCCTACGAGTGTTTCTGTCAAACCAAAGACCCGATTTAAGGGACCCCTAATTTGACGATTAAACCATAATACCATGGTTAAAGGGGAATTACACCCAGACAATAATGTATACAGTCAGTAAATAAAGAAAAATCAGATGAACAAACTGTGAAAATTTGACCCAAATCGGATAATCCGTTCAAAAGTTATGAATTTTCAAAGTTATTATTTTCACCTATGCTGAGCATCCTTAAATTGACATACATATAGCTAATTAGCATAATCTGTGATGTCATGGAGAACACCTCATTCACTTTGTATATGAATTTATTGAAAATGGATCAATATCATATTTTAAATGAGGAATCAACACCGTTCTTTCTGGAATGCTTGCATAATTAATGTGGCTATAATATATTTAACTGAAGAAACAAAATTGTGTCTACTTTTCTGTAAAAAGAGGAAAATGTGAAATTTTGTGTAAAAAGTGAATGGAGAGTTCTCCATGTTGGAAGCCATTTTGTGCATGTACGTTTGCCAATTTAAGGAGCCCATGAGGAGTGTAAATCAAAACTTTGAAAATTCATAACTTTTGAATTGATTGTCCGATTTTGCTCAAATTTTCACAGTCTGTTTATCTTATTTTTCTTCATTTAATGATAGCAATTTAATGTCTGAGTGTAGTTCCCCTTTAAACTATAGAATACCTTATTTCCGAAGAAGTGGTGTATCTACATGGCAAAGAATATGCGGACAAATGGTCTGTCAGGAACGCGCAAAGGTGTAGCCCACCGTAGTGGAGACCAATAGAAAGGGTCTGTTTGTACAGACTAGAGAAGAAAGGTGATGGGTGCATCTAATTACATCCGAAACATCTTCATTATGAGAGCTATCAATCATGGTCATCGCCACCTTAGCCAAGTGAATGCAGGGCGAAGCCAGCTGGGGGGGGGGGGGGGGGGGGGGGGGGTGGCAAAGCAAAATGAATATGGACCGTCGTTGAATATGATGGTAACTTCATTGATATGAATAATCGTATTCGCCTAGAATTCGAAATGAAAATTCATAAATTCATTATTTAAAAAAAAAAATCATCTTTTCCTTCATTCAGTTAATTCATAAAATCAATATAAAAATACATCTACGAGGATATACCGCTGATTACAGAGTCTGAGCCGGCTCCGTGTTTTCACGAAGTGACGGGAGCCAGAGGATATTGTTACACGAAATGAGCTACAAATCCATTGAACCGTGTCCTTCTATAGAATCAACACGTTGTTTGGTAGGACGAACGTTTAATTTGAGCTATGTCGGGATTTCTTTGTCTTCATGCAATAATGCTCTTTGGCTGCCGTTACTTCGTGAAAATCAACTGCAACTTTGCAAATTGTAACGCGCATTTTCATTCGCGCGTGGTGTGTGCATTTAACAAGACGCGCATGAAACAATGATTTTGATTAGCGCGTACCGATCAACTGCAACTTTTGAGCAACAACCCCGAAGTTGACAATGAAATCGTTCGACTTGCGATGGATGGATGCACTTCATGCAAGCGTCTCCTGTGCGAAATTCTGCACAAGAAGACTGAAATAATCACTCATGAAGTAGGCGTACATTAAAAAATTAATCTTTTCAATTGGTGTTCATAAATGTGAACGACATCCCCCTAATAAGTACATTGATGCAAACATAACAGACATTGTAGTTGTGTGTGTGAAATAAATTACTTCCACTCTGGGGATATATGTCAAACATATTCATATTTAGGGTAATCATGTAAGCCAACATTTCTCCCATTGTCAATTAGAGCTTATCCCATTGGCTTAGCATGGCTCCCGGCATATTCATGCAATATCATGAGCCAGTATAGTACGAGAGAGGGTGGGGTGGTGGGATTCGAAGTGGATCCATAGTGTCGGAAAAAGCGCGCCCCTCCTCCTTTTTTCAGGAGGGGGTATTCCGACACTTTCGCTTTAGTCATTGCAAATTGGGTGTTTTTTTTCCTCACCAATCCATGAACCACCCTTCGCCTATTCAGAGAAAATAAAATAACATCGACGACGACAAGGAGAGTTTATTCACCTGATGTGTCTACCACTATGGAAAGAATGAGATATTTGGTCACTCGATGTTGGCGTGATTCGTCAACTTCAATAACGATGTTGGTGCTAATTGACCAAATTTTCAACACAGGTAAGTTGTAAGACCTGTACCGGCTTAGCTGATGGTGGATTTTTGTCTTGTTGGCGATGCTGTTGGCAGTGATGATGATGTGATGATGATGGTGATGTGATGGTGATGTGATGGTGATAATGATGCTGGTGGTGGTGGTGGTGGTGATGATGATAATGATGATGATGAANTTTTTTTTTCTGCAGCCCTCGAACCTTATTTAATTTCATGTACTTTTTCGTACTCAAGCTGGATATCCAAGCTTACACTGTACATATTGCTATGTTACTGTTTGCCACTTTTTTTTTATCTCTTTTGTTATTATTCTCTTGTTTACTTCATATTTTGTCATGCAATCTTTCGGATCATTTGTAAATATTGTGATTTGATATTTGATTTCTAATAAAAACTCAAATACAAAAAAAAATAAATAGGCTACAAGACATTTCGCACACACATTATAAGCCCCCTATGAGTGTTTCTGTCAAACCAAAGACCCGATTTAAGGGACCCCTAATTTGACGGTTAAACCATAATTCCATGGTTAAACTATACAATACCTAATACTTCCGAAGAAGTGGTGTATCTACATGACAAAGAATATGCGGACAAATGGTCTGTCAGGAACGCGCAAAGGTGTAGCCCACCGTAGTGGAGACCAATAGAAAGGGTCTGTTTGTACAGACTAGAGAAGAAAGGTGATGGGTGCATCTAATTACATCCGAAACATCTTCATTATGAGAGCTATCAATCATGGTCATCACCACCTTAGCCAAGTGAATGAAGGGCGAAGCCACCTACAGATTGGATGGAGAGATGAGGGGGGCTAGGAACGCAAAAATAGGTAGCCCACCATGTCTGAGACCAACACCAACAGACTAGGGAGGAACATCCGTAATCTTCATTACGATAGCTTTCAATGATGGTCAACACCTAACTCAATTAAATGAAGGGCGAAGCCACCTGGAGATTTCTTTTTTTTTTGGGGGGGGGGGCATTAGGAACGCGGAAATGGTAGCCCATCGTATATCTGATACCAATACAAAGGGTCTGTTTCGACAGACTAGAGAAGAAATGTGATGGGTGCATCTAATTACATCCTAAACATCTTCATTATAAGAGCTATCAATTGTGGTCATCGCCACCTTACATGCCTTAGTCAAGTGAATGAGGGGCGAAGCCACCTGCGATGGGGGGGGGGGGGGGGGGGGGGGGTAGGTACGCGCAATAGATGACCACCGTCACACACTTGCCGAAATGTGCTAGGAATACAGACTGATTTAAAACAAATTATATAAATATAGAATGAGTGGGCTGGGTCCACAAAAAAAGCAGAGCATTAGTCAATATATGGAGGCTGGGCAATTTGTTGGCAAAAGATGACCCTCAAACGCAAAAAAAAAAACCGTCTCATTGGGGAGAACTGGACACGAGTTGAAGTCCTACAGGTGTTGACAATATATTGGCATCCCTTCCGCCCCCTAAATCAACTTATGCACTTAGATGTATTTGGAAGGTAATTGTGAAGCCGCAAATGCGAATAATATAATATTTAGAAAAATTTTATCAGATCATGATGAATGCATAAAATAAACTATAATAATAGACTGTGTTCACTTGTCAGTTGTTGTCTGTCAGAATTGTCTGCAATGGGCAAACAAACTCCGCGTATTTTTTTTTTCTACCTCTGCGCTATATTTCATGCTTGTTGGTAAAAATGCACTATTCACCAAAAAATATGTTTTTATCTGCCCTACTAATCAGTACATTGATGCAAACAAAATGGACATAATGCAAATGTGTGTGAAACAAATTACTTCCAGTTTGGGAATCCGCCAAACATATTAATATTCAGGTTAATGATATCATGTACGGTAACATTTCTCTCATAGTTAATTAGAGATTATCCAAGTGGCTTAGCATGACTCCAGGCATATTAAAAATCATGCTGGCACGAGAGAGGGTGGGGTGGTGGGGTTGACGTTGAGTATTGGAGAACCCCCCCCCCTTTTTTTTAATTTTAAGGAGGGGTGTTGAGGGGTTATCCGTCACTTTCGCTTTTATTCATTGATAATTTGGTGGGTAATATCTTTCCGAACTATGTACCACCTTTCGTCCATTCAGAGAAGAAAAAACAACAACAACAAAAATAAATAAATTAAGGGTTAAGGGGGGGGGGGGGGGGGAAGGGGTAATCAACTATACATAGTGACCACTTTTCTTGAATTGATAGTAGGCCTGTGACACATATATGCAAGAATTCACGTCCTGTGGGTATCATGAACCCTGGGAAGATTTCATTTTGATTAATCTTGAAATCATTAGTACATATAATTATAAATTGTTTGATCTTGAACAAAAATTGAATTAAACAGAAATAATAGCACGATAGGAAAAATATCTGAGGAGTCCCAAGCCTCTTTTTTTTTTTTTAAAGATTGTTTTCTCCATTGGGGGGGGGGGGGGNCCGGGATGGGCGGGGGCGCCAAATTTGAGCTCCACCCCCGGGTATGAAAATCCTGGGTGCGCGCCTGACGACGACAAAGAGAGTCACCTGCTGCTTGCACCGCTATTGAAAGAACGAGATCATGAGTCAATCGATTCGTCAACTTCAATAACTATTTGAGTGCTAATTGACAAAGATTTGAACACGGGCAAGATGTGAGACATTTTTGGTCTTGATTTTTTTATTTTGGCCTTGTTGGCATTACTGCTGGTATTGATGACGATAAGGAGGAGGATGTTGACGATGATAATGATATGATGATGATGATGATGATGATAATGATGATGATGATGGTGGTGACAATGATGATGATGATGTTGGTGATGATGATGATGGTGATGATATTGGTGACAATGATGTTGGTGGTATAGTGATCGGGTAATGGTAGTAGTGGTGATGCTGGTGACGGTGGTGATAGTGGTGATGGTGGTGGTCAGGTTGTGATGGTGGTGGTGGTGGTAATATAATAATAATAATGATGATGATGATGATGATGATGATGTTGGTGGTGATCGTGGTGATGGTGAACGACGAATTTGATCGTGGTGGCAGTGATAATGGTAATGGTGGTGATGAAGAGAACTGGTGGTGATGTCGGCACGATAGAGGTTGAATCGTGCTTCAAATAAACAACACAATAAATAATCAATGGCAAATATAAATCACATCTTCTGAATTCAATACATGGTAAAAGTAGGCTCAACTCACCTCACAACAATCCATAGCCAGATCCAACTTCCTCATACTCCTATACGCAGTCGCCATATTCAGATAGGCATGAGTCTTCAACCTCGGGGGCCACTCCTGCCCCCTACACCGAATCAGCTCCCTCGCCCTCACATAAAACTTAAAAGCCCTATCATAATCCTTCAAATACTTATAAACATTCCCCATCCAACCATAGACTTCGCACTCCAACTTCTGATCATCTGCCTCAATCGCCATTTTCACCGCCTTTTCTAGATTTTCCAGGGCGTCTTTGAAGCTGCTGAATCCTAGATTAGACGCGGCGAGCGCGAGATAGACGTAGCCAAGTCGGGAGGACCCCGCGCCGGAGCTCCGGGCGGTCGCAAGGCTGTGTCGCGCGTACGACAGCGACTTGTGATACTCGCAGAGACGTTCGTTGGAGTTCGCAAGATTGAGGTACGACTCAGATTTGAGTTCGTCGCTTTCTAGCTCCGAGGCGATATCCATTTGCTGGACTGCGTAGTGCATTTTCTCCCGAGCGAAGCCCCATTCTCCGTACACCTGAGCGAGGTGGCCGAGCACCTCAAACCGAAGTTTGGGCTCTTTCACCTTTGAAAGGACTCGTTTCCACTCGTGTACCGCCTGCTCCGTTTTGCGGGCATTGTACAGCTTTAGCCCCTTATCCACCCGCTGCCGCGTCTGCCGCTGGCCCATAGCTCCCCAACACCACCACCACCACCACCACCACAACTCAACTTCTGAATCCTTCCAAAACAGCTACATATATCCTTTATATCCTAGCTCCGCTCTTGAAAATGTTGACACGACTCCTGTCTTAGCTACACTTGCTAGATAGCACTGCTCGAGGACCAGAACATAAATGCTGTCTACTGCTGATATCCCCGCGAGCTGTCGCCTGGCTTCACGCCTTCACATGAGAGAGCGAAATGTCAACATTGAGCCAAGCAAAGAGAGTAGCAGAGAGAACGGCTAACTACGTACATCTAATGCGAGACTGCGGTGCACACGTGCTACTCTGTGCAACGCAACTGATCTCTCCTCATGTTTACATACTCCGTGAATGACTACACCGGGATATTATTATGCGCGCGCTGTGTCTAGTCTGGAATCACAGACCACTGGCTTTCGTTTTACATTGTGTACATTGTATATGTAATATATGATACAGCGTCTGAAATTACAGACTGCAGGAGTTTTTTTTCTAATTAAGGTGAGTGAATTATAATATTTTGAAAGAGTCTCAACATGCAGACTCTTGATTATGAGCTAACACAGAATCTGTATTTTTAGACTATGCTGGGTCCGATCACAGAGTGTTCATGTGGGAGAGAGACCTTGCTTTTTTGTGTCGATTGTCTAGCCTTACTTCATGCCGCTAGCAGAAAGAAATTTATCATGGTCACTGGGATTTTGTATGAATTGGGTCTCGATTCAATAGGTTTGCAGTTTTACAAAAGATAATATAGAGAGAGACAGGAAGAGATGGGTGGGGTGGAAAACCACTTCCAACCCTGAGGTATATCTGGAACTGTGGGGAGACAACATGAGAGGGGGAGAGAGAAAGGGAGACAGAACAAGAGAGTGGATGGGGAAGGGGCTCATGTTTGGAGATCAAGATTTAATGTCATCATCCGTTCATTTGGATGTTTAGCTCAAGCTTCGAACTCAGTTATGGTTCGGTGGTGGAAGATGTGGTGGTGATGGGATGATGGTGATGATGACAGTGTGGTATGATGGAGGTGGTGGTGAGGGTGGTGGTGATGATGGTGGTGATGCTGGTGATGATGGTGGTGATGGCGGCAATCGTGGTGATGTTGGTGCTAATGATGATGATGGTGGTGGTGATGATAATGATAATGATGGTGGTGGTGATGATAATGATGATGATGGTGGTGGTGATGATGGTAATTATGGTGGTGGTGATGGTAGCAATCGTGGTGGTGTTGGTGGGGATGGTTGTGGTGGTGGTGGTGGATGTGGTGGTGGTGATGATTATGATGATGATGATTATGATGATCATCATCATAATTTGTTTTGTCTACTCCAAATGTTGTAATCCAAAATTTAAATTTAACGCCAAACATAATAGCAGTTATGATGCCGTACGGTGTCGTGAATCGAACCCGGGACCTTCCAGAATTACTCGTTTACGTGACGATTATTGAGATTCTGTCTCATACTCTATGCACATGAATACGTACTACATGTTTAATTCAAATCAGAATTATCCTCCCTGTTTCAATCAATTCTAAATCTCTTGCCATTTCTCGAAAATCGTTTTAAAGATACCAATTTTGGCGAAATTTGGTTCCGATTTTCAATCATTAATCCCAAATTTGAACATGAATTTAACTGGATGAGACCAAATTCGATTCTTCCTGCTGTGTAGACTTTGACCATGATATTGAGATATAGACCTACTTCTTTGGGTGGAGTTTTGAACTCTCGACCTTCTAATTGAAATTCAAGTGAACCGGGGAACCACCTTCAAAACACGACACCTGGTAATAAATTGTGAAACATAAAAGAAATATGAAGAAAATTAAACATTTTAGGGCTTGCTGCCCATGTACCGGAATTTATGAGTTCAATTAAGTCCTTCGAACTTTGAGCGGATCAGTTATCAAAAGGATGATCTTTTTCTTGGGGTAAATATTGCATTCATCATTATTTTTCCTCCTCTTTTTCGTCACTTAATTTCCCAGTTAATAATCTTTTCATAATCAGAACACTGTGCGCTTAGAAACATNTTAAACGCAAGTCCTAAATACGCGCTCTTGATTGGTTGAAATTAGAGTTGCGTTTAATTTTCTGAGTTACGATTCACCCCGACTCTTTGTTAATTCACGCCCCGGTCACATAGGACCCCGGAAGCAACACGATTCACCCCGACTCGTTGTTCTGAGACAGTTAACTGTGAATTAACCAAGAGTCGGGGTGAATCGTGTTGCTTCCGGGGTCCTATGTGACCGGGGCGTGAATTAACAAAGAGTCGGGGTGAATCGTAACTCAGAAAATTAAACGCAACTCTAATTTCAACCAATCAAGAGCGCGTATTTAGGACTTGCGTTTAATTTTCTGAGTTGCGTTAAAACGCAACTTTTTATGCAATAGGGCCCAGGGCTTAATGCGATCCCCTACACAGTACATTGAATAGCACGTATTAAAAGTACCTGTAACTTGATATTAAACATTCGTTTACAAAGAAAACGAGCATTTCCTTAGCTAAAATTCAAGTTGGTTTCATTTGTTTTAGTAAAACATCATTTAATTAGTTGTTGAACTATATATAATACTTTCACTCACAGTCCATACATGTAAATTTCACACATATTTACTACACAAGGCAGTTTTGAAAACACGTTCTTAACGAGATAAAGATATCTTTATCATCATCAGCCTACGCTTCTACAACTATTGTGCCCAAACCTTTTTACATCTTCTAATGCAATACAACAAAATGGGTCTTTATCTATTATTGTGATTCCGCTTTTCTAGTTAATATCGGAGTTAAAAGGGGGATTCGGGCTCTTTGACAATATTGTAATAAAACCCCGTGATTAAATCGTTTTATCGCCCTTTTTCACAACATACCAAAACAGTGACGTAATACTATTTCTATTCATTCCCTAAATCATGCTAAATACTGAAAGCCAACTTTTGGAATTTTATGGGCGGAATTAAAGAGTATTTGACAGGAAATGTTTATTGTATAGCGTTTTTGTGGAAATGTCTTGCATTCAAAATACTGAAATAACTCTCATGCAAAGAAAGGTACGTTATATACCCAGTCTTATCGTGGTAATCCCCTACACTATTTATATCCTCTCAAAAAAGTGTTCCATAATATTAATCTTTATAAATGCTCCAACAAAATTCGGTAACATAAAAGGAGATGAACAGGCCCAACATTCACACAGTCTATTTAGATCTATTTATATTGTTTGTTTGTTTGTTTTTATTTCCGTAAGTTCAGAACATAATATACATGTACAAAACATATATAGATATATACACAAAACGGCGGATAGCCCATTTCAGCGGTATTTACAAAATATCGCTGTTCTTCCATGGGGTCCTTACAACAAAATTAATATATCATATCTACTCAATTCGATTTTGATTATTATCCATACATCTTGAAAGATCTGCCCCGAAATAGGGTCCACCTCACCAAAAAATGTATCTGATCATCTTCGCCTAACGTCAATATGCTCGCCCCTTTTTTTCGGTACCACAGCACTTGGAACCTAAAAGGGGCTGTTTTGTCGCTTGTTCCAAACACAGGACAAAATTGCTCAAATTTCGAACCTTTCTGTGAGTGTAACCATCATAAAAGAAACCAATAAGCATGATAAAGATGGTCTCAAAGGTGGGTTTCAAATACTTCAACTCAATCAGTGATCTTAAAGCCCCGGTCACATAGGACTCCGGAAGCAACATGATTAACCTCGACTCGTTGTTCTGAGGCAGTTAACTGTAAATTAACAAAGAGTCGGGGTGAATCGTGTTGTTTCCAGGGTCCTATGTGACCAGGGCTTAACTGCTGAAACCTGAACTAACAGCAGATATAATCATGATATCATAAATTTAGAAATTAGTGTTTCTTTCTCCTGAGAAGAGGCGGGGAGGGGAGGGAGAGGGAGAAGGAGAAAGAGAGAGAGAGAGAGAGAGGTGGAGAGAGTTGTATGAAAATTTCTTTGTTTGATGTCAATCAGAATATAACGTGTTCACGTCTTTGGCCGAACTTAAGCGTCATCATTCGAAAGCCGTATATATCGGGTATATAATTATAAGACTAAATTATAATGCTTTATTAAAGAAAGTACGTATTGTAATTTCAAATGATCAAGAATTTTCATTCTGCCGCAGTCACGTCCGTGTTTCAATCTCGAGTTCGATTAGGGATATGCACGAACACGCGGGGGTAAATCACGGACCGACGGTGATTGCTCATTCCTCGTGAGACAGGCAGAGAACAAATAAATAGATGAAGATTGCTACTTGGAAGATGCTCTACACCGTTAGAAAAAAAGGGCAAATTTGCACACCGGAGGACCCTTTAATACGCAATAGAGCACATTTGCCTCAGGCTGCATTCCGTTGCAAAATAATTATTTCAAATACGCGTTACCTAAAGAATGGAATCATTTCAATCAATTTCTCCCGTAAATAATTAGATTTATGCAGTTGTGTCTCATGGGTTCAAAAGAGGAATTGTTACTTAGGGGCGAGATATTACATCTAGCGTAGTCATGTCCGTGTTTCAATCTCGAGTTCGATTAGGGATATGCACGAACACGCGGGGGTAAATCACGGACCGAAGGTGATTACTCATACCTCTTGAGACAGGCGGAGAACAAATAAATAGATGAAGATTGCGAATTTGGAAGACGCTCTACACACAGTTAGAACAAAAAGATGCAATTTTGCGCTTTACAGCACCATGAACCTCTACACCAGGTAAAATATTGCATATTTTCCCCTGGCTGAAATCAACAAAATATATTCAACAAAATCAACAAAATATATTCTACCGACTGAGCTGTTCGCTGCATTTTAACCGATGGACGGCTCTCAAAATTAAAAAAAAAATAAATGAGGCATCTAAAAGGTCTGATAATCTAATATTCATCAAGGATTAAAAAGCGGATAAAGGGGCAATATTGCATCCCATAATGTGCTCCATGTGTTTTATAGGAAGCAAAATAGCACCCTTTTCTTAATATGTAAAGCTCCGAGAGACCTTTCACCATGATTGAACAATACATGTTACTCGAACTACACCTAAAGAGCTATTTTAACACCTAAACATAAATTGTTTTCTTGAATTAGCGATGATCAAAATTTGAAGAAAAAAAAAATATATATATATATTGCTACCTACTTCGAGCTATTTTGCGGTAATTGCGTGCTGAAATGACCATAAAAAATCACTTGTGGTAAAACCAGCAGATATTGCGCTTCGATCAATGAAGTCAGTTTTATATACATCAAGGCGTTAAAATCAGTACTTTCGGTAATTACTTCTATTCATTGGTTTCCATTTCACATCTTTTTTAAACTATCTTTACAAACCAGTGGCCAATCGCACGAAATGGTCTTAGCTATCCTCTTCTTGTTAAGACGTCTTAAGTTCTTGTGCCAACTTCTTAACATAAATACAAACATTAATGCGTATATGAGATGAGATTAAGACGTCTTAGCAAGAAGATGATAGCTCAGACCGTTTCTATATAGCAATCGGCCCCAAATTTGGAGTTCAAGGCGTTTATCATTCAATACTGATTGGACAATATATGCATTTTCTGTATAAAAACATTATTACCAGATTGCCTGAAGCCCACTGACCGGGGATCAGTCGGCTATTTGCACTGGTTTGATGACGTGTCTCAAACACGATTAAAATCAATCGATAAACATCTCGTATATTTATCGATTCGATGTATTTTCAGACTCTGAGCGAGAGTGTAGATTTAGAAATGGATTATTTTGGGATATGTGCATCCGCACTATTGCTCAAAATAGTGCAGTGATGCAGAGAANGAGAGTTGTATGAAAATTTCTTTGTTTGATGTCAATCAGAATATAACGTGTTCACGTCTTTGGCCGAACTTAAGCGTCATCATTCGAAAGCCGTATATATCGGGTATATAATTATAAGACTAAATTATAATGCTTTATTAAAGAAAGTACGTATTGTAATTTCAAATGATCAAGAATTTTCATTCTGCCGCAGTCACGTCCGTGTTTCAATCTCGAGTTCGATTAGGGATATGCACGAACAGGCAGGGGTAAATCACGGACCGACAGTGATTACTCATTCCTCGTGAGACAGGCAGAGAACAAATAAATAGATGAAGATTGCGACTTGGAAGACGCTCTACACAGTTCGAAAAAATGGCAAATTTTGCACACCGGGGCACCCTTTAATGCGCAATAGAATGCATTTGCCTCAGGCTGCATTCCGTCACAAAATAATTATTTTAAATACGCGTTATTAAAGGATTCGAACTCAGCGGGTCAGAATGGAATTATTTTTAATCCAATTATCCCGTAAATTGATGTAGTTGTATCTCATGGGTACCAAAAGAAGAATTGTTATATTGGGGCAAGATTTCATTTCTTACGTGGTCATGTCCCCGTTTCAATCTCGAGTTCGATTAGGGATATGCACGAACACGCAGGGGTAAATCACGGACCGAAGGTGATTACTCATTCCTCGTGAGACAGGCGGAGAACAAATAAATAGATGAAGATTTCGATTTGGAAGACGCTCAGGCTACAAAGTATAAAGGAAAAGGGGGGCAATTTTGCACTTAGGAGCACTGGGTCACCCTTTAAAGTGTAATATTGCACAATTATCATCAGGGCCTCGTAACATTAAGGTTTGCGATTAAATGCTAATCTGATAGCGATTGATATCAATCGCAAGTCTATGGCAAATCATGTACTAAAGTTTGCAATTGATCGCAAAATCTAATAGCGATTAATCGCTAATCTTTATGTTACAAGGCCCAGGCTGCATTCCGTTACAAAATAATTATTTCAATTTTCAAATATGCGTTACCCAAAGGATTCGAACCCAGCAGGACAGAATGGAATGCTCCATTCCATGCCAAACATTCTATCGACTGAGCTGTTCGCTGATTTCAACCGATGGGTACATTACGCGAAGAGGCCGGACGGCACTCCAAAATGAAAAAAAAAGTCAAATGTTAAATTTGAGATTACCGAAAATGCCAATGCACTTCTTTCCATAGATGATTAGAGAGCTGATACAGCTGCAGTATTGCACCCTAAAATGTGCTCTATTATAAGGATGCAACATTATTAATGTATACCTTTGAAAGCCCCTCAATGTGAATGAAGGATGTTTGCTATTTGAATTACACCTAAAGAACCATTTTAAGACCTAAAATATAAATTACTTTCATAAGTTGGCGATGATCATAATAAAGTTAAATGGAATTGTAAAACCTACTTCGAGCTATTTCAGGTAACTGCGTACTGATCCGACCCTAAAGCTGATTTCTTATATGGTCAAACCAGCAGAAATTGCTGTTCGATCCATGCAGTTGCCTTTATATATACACATTTCGTTGTTAAAATCAGCACTTACATTCAATACTTCTATAAATTGGTTGCCGTTTCACACCTTTAAAAAAAACCATATCTTACAAACTAGGGGCCATTTGCACAAAATGGTCTTAGCTATACCGTATTTTCAACGTCTTCACTTCTTGTGCCAACCTTTTAACATATTACACTAACGTAGATACGTCTATGTTAAATGAGCGGCACAAGAAATATGTAAAACATTACCAGATTGCCCGAAGCCCATTTGGCCGGGGATCGGTCGGCTATTTGCACTGGTCTGATGACGTGTCTCAAACACGATTAAAATCAATCAATGAACATCTCGTATATTTATCGATTTNGAATCGTGTTGCTTCCGGGGTCCTATGTGACCAGGGCTTAACAGAACGAGTTCTGTCGGACTAGCTGTAAATTTGTGTTTGGAAATAAGAGTAATAAACTATATATTTATATACTGCAACTGCAGTCCTAATTAGTGTATTTCCGAGTAATTTTTTCCCACCAAGTGGAGTTCGCCCCCAAATAGTTGATATCTGATTTTTTGTTCTGTTTAATGCAGATTATAATCATATGGTACCCGGATCCATAGCCATTAACAACTCTTCTGGTCGTCCACCCTCTTAACACTACCCCATGAGGAAATGTCCCCTCCCCTTTCCCTGAGGACAACTCCCCCTAAATACTACTCCCAGAAGGACAATTACCTTACGGATAAATCAAATTAACATGAAGTTGAGTTTTCCTCTGAGGAATGACGAAAGGAAAACTGTCCTCGGGGAAAAAATCGGCTTCAAGAGGAGTTGTCCAGTAATCCTAATGAAGAGTTGTACCCTAAGTATTATTTATGTTTGCGTTTAGATATCTTTTCCATGCTTTGAAATTTGTGAATTTACGTATGTACATATTTACTTGCTTATATGTTTTCAGCGCCTAGAAGCAGTGCTTTAGGTGCTATAGAAATATTACTATTACTACTACAGGGGAGCAGAACTCGGCATGAATGGACTAATACTTTATTAAACGATTACAAAGATTTTGAGTTTCACAATGACACTATATTGACCTCGGATGCTCGTACTCCATCTAAATTTCATCATTTTTACATCACATTTGCACTATTATACCAGGGATGCCAGTTGGAATTGATCAGAAGGATCAAGAATCACTTAGGATATTTTCAAATAGACTCTAATTGGCAATCCACTTTCATTTAATGTTCATTTTCTTTTGTATCTTGAATTAGTAGTATGTATTTGCATGATATTTAAGTTTGCAATATATTTTCATATTCATCTTATATTTATCATGTTCTTTTCTACTCTATGTAAACGTTTGTTGTTTTGTTGTATTTTCACACATGCATGTATAATATACAGTACAGAGAGCGTACTTGAAAAGCAGTTTTTACACCTGAATGCACCTACCATGTTTTTTTTTAAAGAAGACTGAAATAAATATGAACATATATAAATAGAATGCAATAATTTCTCCTCAAAAATGCTGAAAACCATACGCTGAATTTCGGCTTTTTTTCTGAAATCTGGCCTCCCTGTCTATATGGAGTTCCACTGGGACAATACATTACCCCTTACATGCTTTCCTACATTCATATCTCACACAATACACACAGCAGAATGCAGTACAAAGTAAATGAGGACTCAGGAAAGACTCGCATTTTCATATGTAACACAGAATGTGTATAGGAACTCATTTTTATCTTTATTGCTATAATGAAAATACAAGATACATGCTCATATCACTTGTAAAAGAGGGCCAGAAAAAACAAACCGAATCACAGAAAATACGACCATTCATTCACATTAAATATATATAGTTAGATGCAATCCTTATTTGAATATCAAATGTGCATTATTTCGTCCGTGTTTTCACGAAGTGACGGTAGCTACAGGGTACGGTTACACCAAATGAGTTACAAATCCACTGAAACGTGCCCTTCAATGAAAATTAACACGTTGTCCGAGAGGATGCCAGTTGAATTGGCACTATGTCGGGATTTCTTTGTCTTCATGCAACAATACTCTTTGGCTCCCGTCACTTCGTGAAAACACGGACGATTTTGGGTCTCGATTAAATAAAGCCAATGTGCAATTGAACAGAAGTAGTTCAGCAAAGGTATTATGAGAATCTGACATGTTGAGATGTGTTCCCCTTTTTGTGAAACAGCATATTCAGCATTGCAGTATATGCTATTCTTAGCGCTTTTTCTTGACTATGTCACAACCACTTCAAAAGGAAACAGAGATGCCAAGAATTCCCAATATCTATGAGACTGGAAATTAAAATGTGAATCATCAAGCATCTGAATCAAATATTTTTTGCAGAAGCGAAAGAATCATGTTTTTTTCCAATCATGCTTCATCTTCTAAAGCCCCAGTCACATACAAGCCCTGACTGAACACGATTCAATAGGACTCTTTGTTCAATTGTGTTGCTTCTGGGCTTCAATGTGACTGGGGCTTCAGAGGAGATTTGGTTCAGCTGCTTGGAGATTCAAATTTCAATATGATTCCTCATGCATATTCCAGAACAGTTGGCATCTCAGAAGATACATTAACAAGGGGTACAACAAAACACCATCAGACATATCAAACTACATATTAATTTAGACAGTTTCCTGATATGGAGGTATGATACAGCATATAACCGTTAGCCCTATCTCTATGGGGAAATTTAAGAATGAGTATTATCTCTCAGAATCGAAGGTTGGTTAGTGTATTCTCATTCAAAGTTTACTTCAAGAAATCTGACATATTCCTGTTACCTTGTCTGCTTGATTAGTTGTAATTAAATCACTTATCAAACTAGAACCAGTTTAACTTCTGTGATACAAGGAAAAAATTGTTATGCCAACGTATGATAATTTGCTTTTAAGGAATGAAAAAAAAAATGGGGAAAATTCACGATGGTCATAACTAGCCTGTAAATGCCAAAGACAAAATAACCAAACTAAGCTAAATTTATCATACACTAACACAAAAGTGCATTAAATTTCATAACAACTCCATATTCATTACAAGCCACTAGAAAAATCATTGCTAAAACCGCAAGTGTTGAATTAAACTATTCCCAATGGTGTTAGGTGTTAGATGTTAGATTAAAGTCAGACAAATTCAACGCTATAGTTGTTTTAACCATTTTCTGGAGTAAGCTTTGAATACGGAGTTGGTGTTAAATTTAAAACCCTGTTTTTGTAGTGTCATGCATGATGGTGTATGTGTCAATTCAGCTGCATTCAAAATACAACTACTGTAAATGAAATATAATGACCCTAATAAAGATACTGATAAAAATGATAGAATATTAGTTGAGAAGATGACTAAATATGATTATCACAATATAAATAAATACAAATCAATGAAAAGCAAAATACAGTTGAATTCATATATGGACAATGTATTTAGGGTTTAGCAATCAAAGAAACGCAGTGCATTTTTGTATTTTCAGCCATAGGATAATAAAAACTAAAGGATAAATTATGTTTCTTTATGGTGCATTTTGGCAGTCTAAGAGAATAAATAAATAGTTCAGCCAACAAAAGGAGGCATAAGAAATATTTTATAGTAATGGTCTTCCATCGTAATTCAAAACAACCAGAGTCAAATAGTTTTCACATTATATTTATTTTCATAGGTAAGTTTCCCATAACTTTCAGATCCTCCAACTTAAATGTTTCATGTGTAATTGAAATACTTTCTCTGCATAAAAACTATTGCAAGAATTGTAAATACACAGAAACTTATTCTATTTACTAACATTATTTTTTTTTACACTAAAATGCAATTATATCAATTTTGGCTTTGCAGAATTTGATGTAATAAGAACTAAATTGTCTCCCCTTATTTTCCAGAAATGACATTAATTCAAAATGACTTCATTTATTTGGCTTACATATTTTTTTTTTCATTTTTGGTGTACTACCACATATATATGAACCTATCGAATAATCATGTTTGAAATTAAAATGTGAATATTATTGTAAACCATAATAATTTCTTTCAAACAGGAAGAGAATGCACAACATTTACTTGAATGAACAACTGGTATTCTTGACCCTGCTCGTCAATGCATTGCCTTCTCATTAATTTGGTTCAGCTGTCCAAACCAAATTTTTCACATTTCAATTTCTTATACTATCATCAATCTTTGGGGTTAGCATTTCTGTTAATATTGATATCCTGCAGATGCTTGTGCGTAAAAATATGCTACTATGCTTACAATGATCTACATAATAATGGATGGATTTTTCTTTTCATTTGGAAAAATAGCACAATACTATAATTTCCTAGGAAAAAACACGAATGGTATAAAATGTCACAAAGGTTATTAATGCTCAAACTCAGTCACATACTTATATTTACAAAAATATGAGTAAATACTTGTGTATATGTTTCCTAAAAGAGTAAATATATCTATACATAGAATATACAATGTGTTTTGTACCACTTTATCACCACACAGAGAGATGTTCATTCATGTTGAGTTCAGGATGTTAAAACCACGGATCTCTATGAAGAAACTAGATATATCATTGGCCCATTATGGTGAAGCAGCCAGGCAGCCATTTTACTACTCCTTACACGATGTCAAAAATAATAATAATAATAATGAAAAGCTTTTACATAGCGCTTATCAATTCATAGGAATTCCCTAAGCGCTCTACAATTGCAGCATTATTACCCTGGCTTTAGTCAAATCGCCAAATGTCCGATATGAACGAAAAAACCGCTGGAGCTCAGTTCAGCACCAAATGACAGGTTTGAGTGAAATGGCCGCCGTGCAATGTTGTCAATCCTGTGTAAAGTGAGAATGGGTCAAAAGTAAATCCAGTTTCTACACAGATCCATGGTTAAAACTCCTGTTGTTTAGAACGCTACAATGTTCTGCACAACAAGAACTTTTTTCATAACCCTTCCTATACAAACATCCAAATTCTGTCACTATTCCAAAAATAAAAGTGTCATTTTTCTTAACAAAGCAATCTATGTCCATTCGAAGTATCATCTCATTCAAAAATCTACTACATTATATAATTCCTTTCCATAAAACACACAACATTAGAAACAACCCTTTATATATTTTCTTTGTGGGATGTATTTACAACTGAATAATCACCCCAAATCATACTTTTCTTGGTCAAAATGTGAAGAACAATAGAGATAATGTACCATATATGACAAGGATCACAATACAAATGATATCAAAAACTCTCCAACCAGTAAACACAATTAACTCACAGATTATCACTGTCAAATTGTAACACATAATTATTCATTAGAAAAAGTCTAATAAAAGTAATAAATGTTCTTTCCAACATTTTTCCAACACTTTGAGAAATCACAAGTCTCAGATACGAAATCAGCTTGAAAAAAATTACAAATTGAAAAGAAAATCATGTCTGTCAAAAAAGTCCAAACGTGAGAAAAAACACGATCATCACCCTGTGTTTCAACTTTAAAAGCAGAATTTTTCATCTTCATAAAACAACTGTAAATTAAAACCATCAGTTCAGATCAGGATTGGCATTGTGTGAGGCTGCCATAGCAACAAAATTATTATCAATGAAAGGTGCATTAGTTTATAACACACATTCAAAATGAATATTCATGATACGGAAATATACCCCCAGTAAACCAACACAATATTTCACATAGTCACTTACACAATACATTGTTTGTATATTATATAATTTCATATTAATATATCGGAAAGAAAATACAAGTGCAAAAATACAAATCGGTATAACAAATATATAATTGTACATGTATTACATAATAATGGAAGGGAATCCAATTTGAGGTTAGAGTCTGTACAAAATATACAATCACTTTCTGTTATGGAAAGCAATAACATTTTACCCTTTTATCAATTTTACTAGCAATCTAAAGGATTCTTCAAAAGTAGAGTCAACACAAAAATATCATATTCTTTGGACAAAAAGTTTGGATTACTTTTTTGATGATTGTAACTTGAAAAGAAATTATGAATGCATTCTCATCATTAATCCCATGATTGCATTCATGAGTACATACTACATATATAATGTTTTTTGTATTACGGAAAGAATGCACCCAAGGCTCCATACCCTGAAAACATAAGCAGTATGATAGTATTCTCATCATCAACCAAATGATTACATTCATGATTGCATTCTTCGTACATAATTCTTTCTACCTGATGGAAAGAATGCATTCAAGGCTCCATACACTGAAAAACCAGTATGGTCATATTCTCATCATCAATTCAATGATAACATTCATTATGATTGCATTCTTCATACATGTACATAATTCTTTCTATATGATGGAAAGAAAACATTCAAAGTTCCATACTCTGAAAACAAAAGCAGTATGATCGTATTCTCAGCATCAATTCAGGGATTATATTCATCACGATTGCATTCTCCATATACAATTGTTTCTATATGATGGAAAGAATGCATTCAAAGTTCCATACTCTGAAAGCAAAAGCAGCATAATCATATTCTTGTCAATTCAATGATTACATTCATCATTATTGCATTCTCCATATTCAATTGTTTCTACATGATGGAAAGAATGCATTCAAGGCTCCACCCACTTAATAGAAAATCAGAATTACAATCTTGAAATCCACTTCGCTTGTTAATGAAATTCTGAATATATCAAAAGTCATCTAAAAATGGCTGGAATAAATGAAAACTGACCATATTCAATGAAAACCCACAAAAGTAAAACAATTAAACAGAATAACCCGTACACCCAATTAGTTTGACGTATATTAAAAACCTTTCTCCTTTGCCAAAAACTAAACAAAACATAATTGTCTTTTAATCTAGAGGTAGTAATTTATTCACAGCTATACACACTACAAATTGTTGATATTGCTTAAATTATTTGATTTGTTTTTCTCTTAACCCAAATGTTTCAAGACAAAACATGGTAAAGGAGTGGTAATTATATTTCTTGATCAAAATACGAGGGAACAGTTTCAACGGGAGCTGCACCATGAACAAAAACACCCTGTATACTAATGCCTTATATCAAAGTAGATGTACAAAATCACACATTGAAGAATTATGTTCAACTATATGAATTACTTGAATAATATCAAACTACATACAGAAAGTTACTCTAATTTGCAACATGGACATTCAATTACAAGAAAAGGTTGGATTTTAAGAGAAAAATGACATGTTTTAATGTTATAAAAGATCTTAATTCACATGGAGTTGTTACTGAACACTTGGGGACTTGGGATAAAGAAATTATCCAAAGTGAGTTGTACAATAATGTGATGTGTTTGAAGAAAATGTCCTTCTTTCATCTTTTTATTGAGAATATTATGGACACATACAAGTTCATCTATTGAAATATCTAAAGCTGGACAGTGTCGGCATATATTCTGAAATCCCTGTTAATTTATCAGTATTAATAAAAACTATTGATATCTCCTTGATTTCATGAGGGATAAATTTTGGTCAACATTTATGTGAAAACTGTATAAAAAAGTAAATCCAAAATCTGAAAATTCTTTGGTTGTTTTCATTTGAATCTGTTTTCGATTTCTGAAAAGTTACTTATTATCAATTTCAACAGTTGAGACTGAATATTCATCAGAATTTCCAAAGAAAGTTTTGAAGGATATAAACTGTAACAGTTCAAGTGAAATTATGATCAAGGATAATAGGGTGGTGTCAAGAAAGAAATCTGTCTTCACCCTGAAATCCACAATGGGATATTTTCATATTTATAATCATCATCTCTTATTTCTCCTTTTTCCTTCCTCTGTCAGTTGCCCTATCACTCAATCATATTTTCTCTCTCACCTCTCTTCCTTACTCTTTATTTTCCTATCTCTCTCACTCTATCTATCTTCATCTCTTTTTTCTCTCATCCTCCCTCCTCTCTCTCACACTCTCTGTCTGTCTGTCTCTCTCTTGCTCTCTGCCTGTTTGTCTCTCGCTCTCTGTATGTTTCTCTCTCTGTGTCTCTCCCTTTACTTCTCTTTATTCCCTTTACTTCTCTTTATTTTACTCTCTCTTCATCACTCTCTATCTATTATTTCTCATCTTCTCAGATGTGCGGCTGCTGATCAGGAATTGTCTCACCTACGGAGAATCAGATTATGCAATATCTCCTAGTCTGTGCATTCAGACTCTTGCAGCAACCTGAGGGCCCCAATCTGCGTAAAGCAGCACCACATCCAACACGGACCCGAAAACATTTCCCAGCTTGATTTATTCTATCTATTCCCATTATCTAAGGACCTCACAGCTTTAATTACTCTAGCGCACTCTCTCATCATCTTCTTGCCATGGACAGCATTCCCTTTTTCTCCACGACATGCCAAAATATATATACATATATATCTATAGATATATATAATATATATAAAAAAGAAAGAAACATAATATTACAAATGTACACAATGCTACCCTGTGTCATAATACACAGTGGTATGTCGGGTATATGGGGTAGCCTAGAACCCAGACTCCCAATTGTCTCCATCTTTCTTCTCGATGTCGGCGACAACGTTGCCGTCTCTCATCTCTGGTTTTCCGTTGGCGGTGTATTCGGATTCTTTCGCTGCTTCAAGCTCCAATTCGGCTTCCTGAAAAGATAAAAGAATGAGGGAAAAGAAGAGATTAAATGAGACATGATATGATAGGCAATCTATGTTGGTTGTCAAATGTAGGAAGTAAGCCTGAAATATTGCTTTGAATGTGAATAAATTTGACTTATCAGGGGCAAAAACAATATATCATACTGAGAAGACATCTTGATAAAACCGTTGACTTTAGCGATTGATTAATTTGTGCGAGTTTGACTAACATGTCACTGGTTTACTTGTTTTAAGTTTGATCTTTGACACACAAAAAAATTAACTTAAAATTGTTTTTTCTTTCTGTCGTAACAAGTAATGATTAGAATGGAGACATTTCTTCCAAGGTGTCACAGCATTTTTACATCCTCAAAAGCACAAAGATGTTGGACCAAAGAATTATCATTATTCATTTAATAATGATTACCTACCAAACTGATGAACATCTTCTACTTTATATGTCCAAATAAAGAACCCTCCAAGGGGCTAGTAATTTTGACACTGGTCTTGTAACATAGAGGTCATGGGTTCGAATCCTGTCTGGGTAATATGATGTTTTTCAAAGCTCTGGAAAAATTACAACACACAGATTCATGTGTACACAAGAGTTGGTCAATAGAGAATTTATCTATCTAAATTAATGTTCATTACCTCTGAATCAATAGCATCTAATTCCTTCTTTGAAAGATGATGCACGATGGCTGCTCCATATGAATCACCAACAACGTTGATGGAGGTACGGCAACGATCCCTGTTAAACAATCAATAATCAATTGTTACATTTTGCTGGGTTGTGCTTCATGAAGATGTTCATAAAGTCACCAAAGATGTAGTATGTGCATGGTTTCATGATGGCTATGATAGAAATAATTCTTGTCTTAACCCTACATGGATGCCTTATCTCAACTGTGAATTTTTTTTCACAGCATCTCGGAAACGCACTGTCAATCAGTGTTCATCCATGTTGGGATAAGGCATGAATAATTCTAATTATTATCTACCCAACTCAAAAATCATTTAATTGATATCCCGAGATTGTGAGAACATTGCATCTCAAAATTCTAGAAGGCATATTTTGCAATGAATTATAAAACTTTCAAATTTTGATTCAAAATTGGATTACTAAATTATCTGGATAAGCTACAATGATTGTAATGCCTAACAAGGATATTTCATAAGCATTTAAGAATAACATTGCATATCAGAAGAATCATGTCCTCACTATCATATTTGAAAAATCATTGCAGATTATCACTGAAAATTCTTTTTCATCATATCCGGTGGAAAAAAATCAAAGCTCATACACTTTTCAATAACCTGTAGAAGAAAATAAAATACATGAATAACCAAACTAGTTATCATTTGTCTCCAAACAGGAGGTCACTGCTAAAGCCGGATAATAGTGGGTGTAAAACTTTTGACGTCATGAGCACAATATGGTGAACCTGTGCGCTATAAAAGTAGCCACCCTTATCATTATTATTATTATTATTATTTTTATTTTTATTATCATATCACCCATGAATGATTGAATTTTACTCCCTATGAATTTCAGATTGCCACCCTGAAGAGAAAATATTAGTAATGCATCCAAATACTTACAAGAACCAGTCAACGGTGAAGAGCAAACTGACGTCTTCGACTGGAAAGCCTGCAGCGGTAAGCACAAGCAGCATAGTGATAAGACCAGCACTGGGTACGCTGGCTGCTCCTACACTGGCGAGGGTAGCTGTTAAGCTGTTGGGAAAATGAAAAATTGGAAATTGAAAAAGAATTCAATTGACCATCAAACATTTATACTTGGTGTTCATTTGTACCTAGAAGGAAGTTATTCCCTGAAAATTAGCGCACTGCTCCACCTACACTGGTAAAACCAGGTAATTATGCTACCGTAGATTGTAGAGTTAGTGTAATGCCCTAAGTGTTAAAATTAATAATATTATATCTACATATTTTCGAAATACCCTACACCATATACTTATTCTGAAATAGGTGCAAATTTCCAAGGAAAACAAGTTGGTGATGTTTATATAATCAGGTGATGCTTTTCATGAATACACAAAAAAATTATGTATTTATCTGTAATGTAGAACAGGCTTCAAAATACCTATAGAGTACAGATGACACAACATCTTCTAATGGATAATACTTACCTAATAGTGACAATTTTGCCAACGGTCAAAGAATAGCCGTTCAGCTGACCAATGAAGATTGTGGCAACGGCCTCGTAAAGGGCAGTTCCGTCCATGTTGACCGTTGCACCGATCGGCAAGACGAATCGCGTCACTCTCTTGTCGATGCCAAGGTTTTCTTCCAGACAACGGAATGTGACTGGGAGAGTTGCAGAGCTGGTGAAGAAGAAAATAACAAGTTTTAAATTAATTTCTAAAAATACTAAGACTGGAGCATTACCATGCTTTTGCCAATTCAATTTTTTTGCTCCGAACCAGAAAATTAACTAAGATGGTTAGAAAGCATTAGACAAATAATGAAACCAATACATTTTACATCTACTTAGGGTTAAAGAATTGGGAGGGTTGTGGACAATTTCTTAAGCACATGGGTATATAATGGTGAAGGGGTTATTGTGGTACTTGATTTGTTTTAAAATATATATTCATACGTTTAAGGCAGGCAGGATTAATAACCAACTAAGTATAACCATGGTAGAGTTGCCCATTAGAGGATGATAACTTCTGGTCACAGATGAATAAAACTGATCAATGAGGCTATTCCTGATGGAGATCTCAGAGGGATGTTAAAGATTTCTTGTGATTGATTATGACATAAAACACCATCATGCAAGTTAAATGAATATCCAATTGTCAATAATGCTTTAAATCTACAAGTACATGGTTGCCATTTTGCAGAGATCGAAGGATTACTAACCTAGACGATGTAGCGAGGGCAGTAAACCATGCCTGAAGGAGACCTCTGAAGAAAGTGAAGGGGTTCTTGCGAGAGATTGTGAAGTGAATCGTCATGAGACAGGCGAGATGAATAACCAGACCCACTATAATGTTGCCAATTTAAGGCTTGCTTACCTGGATGACGTAGCGAGAGCAGTTAGCCGAAGAACATGAAGGGATTCTTGTGAGTGATTGTGAAGTAAATCATTATGAGACAGGCGAGATGAATAACCAGTCCCACTAAAATGTTACCAGTTTCAAACTAAAGTGTAGCCAATTTGAGGGAATATTGATAAGGATTACTTACCTAGACGATGTAGCAGGGGCAGTAGGCCATGCCTGCAAGAGACCTCTGACGAACATGAAGGGATTATTGAAAATTATTGTGAAGTAAATCGTCATAAAACAGGTAACAATTGAACTAAAATGTTGCCAATTTGAAGAAATGTAAGGATTACTAACCTAGATGATGTAGCAAGAGCAGTAAGCCATGCCTGCAGGAGACCTCTGAAGAAAGTGAAGGGGTTCTTGCGAGTGATTGTGAAGTAAATCGTCATGAGACAGGCGAGATGAATAACCCGTCACACTATAATGTTCCCAGTTTGAAACAATAATGTTGCCAATTTGCATAGATCTAAGGATAACTCACCTAGATGATGTAGCGAGGGCAGTAAGCCATGCCTGCAGGAGACCTCTGAAGAAAGTGAAGGGGTTCTTGTGAGTGATTGTGAAGTAAATCATCATGAGACAGGCGAGATGAATAACCAGTCCCATTATAATGTTACCAGTTTTAAACAATAGTGTTGCCAATTTGAGGCAATATTGATAAGGATTACTAACCTAGATGATGTAGCGAGGGCAGTAAGCCATGCCTGCAGGAGACCTCTGACGAAAGTGAAGGGGTTCTTGTGAGTGATTGTGAAGTAAATCGGCATGAGACAGGCGAGATGAATAAGCATTCCCACTAATACTGTAACAAGTTTTTAACTCAGTGTTACCAATTTGAGGGAATACTGATAAGGATTACTTACCTAGACGAAGTAGCAGGGGCAGAAAGCCATGCCTGAAGGAGACCTCTGAAGAAAGTGAAGGGGTTCTTGCGAGTGATTATTAAGTAAATCATCATGAGACAGGCGAGATGAATAACTGATCCTGCTATATTGTTACCAGTTTGAAATGACAGTATTGCCAATTTGAGGAAATATTAATAAGGATTACTAACCTAGATGATGTAGCAAGAGCAGTAAGCCATGCCTGAAGGAGACCTCTGAAGAAAGTAAAGGGGTTCTTGAGAGAGATTGAATGTGAAGTGAATCGTCATGAGACAGGCGAGATGAATAAGCATTCCCACTAATACTGTAACCAGTTTTTAACTCAGTGTTGCCTTTTTGAGGGAATACTGATAAGGATTACTTACCTAGATGATGTAGCAAGAGCAGTAAGCCACGCCTAAGGACACCTAAGAAGATTTTAAAGGGATACTTGCAGGTGATTGTGAAATTATTCATCATCAGACAATAGTGTTGTCAATTTGAGGGAATATTGAAATGGATTACTAACCTAGACGATGTAGCAGGGGCAGTAAGCCATGCCTGTAAGAGACCTCTGACGAACGTGAAGGGATTATTGAAAATGATTGTGAAGTAAATCGTCATCAAACAGGCAACAATTCTGCTATAATGTTGCCGATTTGAAGAAATATATGGATTACTAACCTAGATGATGTAGCAAGAGCAGTAAGCCATGCCTGAAGGAGACCTCTGAAGAAAGTGAAGGGGTTCTTGCGAGTGATTGTGAAGTAAATCGTCATGAGACAGGCGAGATGAATAACCAGCCCCACTAATACTGTCACCATGTAGAGACCCAGATTAGAGAACACATTGCCGACGTCGTCCATATCCAGAATCTTGGCACAGATAAGACTCATGATACCGATCGGAGAGTACCTGAAATATTCATAAATAAAGAGAGTTGTGTAGATTTTCAATCATCAAAACATCCATAAACAAAATCATTAAATTACAAACATTGACTCAAGAATATAAAAATTTGATACTATAGAAAAGTCAACAATTTTCCCACCAATGTTTATTCATTGAACGAGCGCAACATTCGTTTAATGTTGCTCCACTGACAATTCTTGTGTGTGCATCTTGTGAGTACTTCAATGGAAGTTGCATATTTTGTCAAAATCCTTTCTCCCTTCTGCTTGCAAAGATGGAGAACAAAAAGGTTTCAATGCACTGTAGGTAGAAAGGAAAACGGCCTGGGACGAATTAACAAACTCCATTCAAGCATTAACAATAGCTAGATGCACACAAAAGAAATTACCATCTTTCTAACTCTGCGGGGAAAACGTTGAACAAGAACGAGTCAGTACACCTGAGACTTTCTTTTGTGATCACAAAGCTATTGTAAACGTTTGAATGAAGTTGCAACTTTGTCCAGATACTTCGTCCCTTCTGGTCACATTGATAAGCATATCCATCTACTCTCCTGAAGAGAATAAGTACAAATTTTCTTGACTAAGAAAATTGGTGTCAGGAGTGGGATTTGGACCCTGAATCTTAAGCGTCTCAGTACAAAGGCTTTAACCACCAGACCAAAATGCTCCAAAATGTTGGTAGGTAAACAAATATACCCATATTCCCATAGCGGGGTTTAACTTAGCCAGAGTGTAAGCCATTGATATTTAGACCCGGATTATTCAAAAGTTAAACCAATGCAATGGTCTGAATGACAATGACTTAGACCTGGATTTAGTTAAACATCGCTATCTGAATAAGGGCCATAGATTTTAGATAAAATATGAAAGAAGAAAGGAGCCATACCACATGATGATGTTAACCATTTGCATCGTCAAGTCTGAAAGGATGTCGAAGAACTGCACCATCACACGTCCACGCTCGCCCATCTGACCGAGAAGAATACCAAAGAAGATGCAGAAAGCGATGATTCCTGGAGTGAAACAGAGGAAAAATACAGAATTAATGAAAAGAAACATTTAAATCCATTTCACTCAGGTATGGTCAAATCCAACTTCCAGTTTTGACATTTGGAATATGGTCATTTGATGAGGGAACTTCTAATTTGGGTAAGCATCAACAGAAAGAAAAATATTATTTTGTGCAAATCATCTATTTTGAAACAGGTAATTTGTAAAACAGTAAATTGTAAGAAAAGAGGAAAATACAGGAGAAAAAGAGATGGAGTGGAGATAAATGTTGGGAGCTTTAAATGATATATAAGACGCCCAACAAGAAGTTCAATTTAGGAGTACTGACTTGACTACACGTAGCTATTTCTTGTAAAAATTGAATAGGAGCTTTGAAAGTCAATAAGTCCACAAAGTATGGAAGAGAATAGGAAAGAAAGATGGGGAGCAGAAAGGGTGAGGGTGCCATCATTTCATAGATAGAATAAGATGTCTTTCCATCGCATCGTGACATCTGAAAAGTCACATAACCAACTGCATACATATAGCATTGTCCCATAAAAAGTACAGTCAACTATTCCAGAGCATTAAATCAAATAAGGGAGAAAGAAGTGTACCATCAATTCCATTGATAAAATAAGATGTCTTACATATGGGGATCTGTTAAGTGTAAAACTAGCAACTGCTCAAAACATTACAATTATGACTTAGTTCCCCCAGATGTTGTAGTCAACAGGTCCTCCAATAAAAAGAAAAAGAGACAGAAGGTGATAGAGAGAGAGAGAGAGAGAGAGGGGGGTGTCATCATTCTAATGATGAAATAAGATGTTCTTCCATTGCGACATCTGAAAAGTACACATATCCTACTTCTTACATTACAATAATATTATGGCATAATCTCACAAAAAGTACATTTGCCAAAATCAAGTTATAGCTCTCATACTCAACAGGTCCACAGACTATTAAGAAGAAAAAGAGACAGAGAGAGAGAGAGAGATAGAGAGAGAGAGAGAGAGAGAGAGAGAGAGAGAGAGGAAAAGGGGGGGGGGTATCATCAATCCATTTATAAAATAAGATGCCTTCAAATCACGATGTCTGAAAAGTAAACATACCTAACTGCTTACAACATAGCAATATTATGGCATTAAAACACACTTGCCAAAACCAAGTTATACCAATCAGAAAAAGTACACTTGAACATATCAAGTTATTGCTATTCAAGTCAACAGGTCCAGAGAATATGACACATAAAAAGAATATAGGGAGAAAGAGAAGGCCAGTACAACATCATTTCATTGATAATATAAGATGTCTTTCCATTGGAACATTTGAAAAGCATATCAAACTGCTTCCAACATTAAAATTACCACATAATTTCTCCAAAAGGTACACATGCCAAAATGACATTATAGCTATCATAGTCAACAGGTCCACAGAAAAAGATGAAAAAGAAGAAGAAAGAGAGATAGGAGGAGAGAGATGGGAGGAGACTGGGGGTGCCATCATTTCATTGATAAACTAAGATGTCTTCACATCCCGACATATGAAAAGTACTCATACCTAAGTGCTTACAACATTACAATTACCACATAATTTCTCTTTTTCCCTTTCCAGATTGAGATGTAGCCTCGTTAACAAACTGGAATTTTCCCACCGAAACTATCGAGATAGAAATCTGAGAGAACATTCCCTCGACCTCTGACCCCTAGCTTCCATGGATAATTGGACGTCTGTTCGAGGTTAGTTACCAATCAGGTACCAAGTTTTCTTTCTTCCAATAGGCATATTGCCTCCAGAAGTTCACAAGTTCCCATTCATACTATGTTGAGTCATACGTTTT
>BQKZ01001310.1:100160-115085 GCA_036244855.1 Temnopleurus reevesii
CTCCCTCCCTCTCCCCTCCCCCCTCCTCCTCCTCCTCCTCCATCGTTCCCCTTCTTGTACTCCTTCCCTCTACATCCCACCCAATCCATCTCATCCTCCTCCTTCCCTGTTCTCCTCAATTCTCTTCTCCTCCATTTCATTTCCACCATCTTCCCTTCTTTTTCATAATCTCAGCTTATTTTGTCATTACCTATCTGTCCTAATTCTGTCCTAATTTCTTCAAATTGAACACGTTGTCATGCTGTATCATAACAGGGACCTGTAGCATAAAAGCTGCAATTTGACTGTTCAAAGATAAATGTCAATCCTAAAGCTATGGCAGCATTGCATAATGAATTGTATCACTTTGTGTCACAGGCCTCAGATGTGAAACTTTTTTGAGGAACTAATCACTAAAAAGTTGTTCTCACCAAGTACGTTCATGCCATTCTTGAAGCCCTGCTTTCGGACGACCCGCGATCCGACTGTGACGTATTCATATGTGATGTTGGTCGTGCTGACGTTCCCTGCGCTGTAAGAAGCGTTTAAAAGTGTGGTGGTATTAACAAGCCTCTTCTCGACCACATCTTCGTCCGTCTGGTATGTTTGCGTCTGATTAGGAGAAAGGATAGAGATATTGTTAGGATTTTTTTAAAGCAGGACTTTTGGAAGTAATTTTATTTTAAAAAATTCACTTAAAAAATAAGTTTCATAAAACAAAATCATTAAAAAAGAGTAAAAAAATCTTTACTTTATTCATGATTTTACTTCACACATGTCTAGCACTAACAAACAATTGAAATGAGTGCTGCAAGTATATATATAGTATAGTATAGTATAGTATTTTATCTTATCAGCTATTTGACAGAGACTCTACTCATCAGCTCCTCCCCCTTTAAAAAATTGGATGAAGTACTTCATTACAATTAATTAGTACCCCCTCCTGCTGAGGTCTTCAAGTATTTCAGTTAAATCTGTCCGTAAAGCCCGCTACCCCTGATTTATCATTACCTTTAAAGTCATTAATTCAAATTAATAATATGCATGAGGCAAGAAATAGTTTCTAAAATTAGTTTTATAAGTCATCATGCCTCTTTGTAAATGTTGTACCAATTCATTGAAAACATGCAGATTCATGTTGAAACATCTTGTAGATGATGACAAAATCTCACAAAAAATCTACTGACATATTTGGCAGAAGACAAATGATACATGTACGCACTAAGCAAACATACCTATTAGCCTGTATTCCTATAATGTGGTATTCGGGGCTAAACCATTGTTATTTAAACCCTGAACTAATCAAAACCAATGGTCTAAATGATAATGACTTAAACCTTGCTATCACAATATAGGACATCAAAATTATTGAGACATAATTGTATAACAAATTATGCCCAAGAAAATGGATGAAAAGAGGCAAAACTGAACAATTACTTTAATTATCCTGTATACTTTGTAATACAACAATCAGGCATTATCATGCCGGAAATTACACTAACGAGACCATACAATCTATGAACTACTTAGCATGATGTAAAGTTTAATGTGATGCATACATGTGTATTTTCCACCGAACAAATGCTTCAACAACATGACTGATGTATGAAATTAATGAACATTTGATGATCTTCATGAAAATCAGGGTTTTAAAGACAAATCACTTTTCTTTTTTTTCATGGAGTGAAAATGTTAAAACCCACATCTTCAATAATAAAAGGTGATAACAAAATGTTGTAAATGATATTTTCTCAGTGTGTGAAAAAATACTTTGAAGAGTAAAATATGTAAGAAGTACTCCTAAATCACCCAATTACAAAAAAGAAGTACCCCTAAAGTAACATTTATAAAAAGATAATAATAATAATAAAATGTTTTATATAGCATCTGACCTTAGAAGTGCTCTATAATGTGGAATAATAACACTGGCTTTAGCAGTGCAGCAATATGCAACACGCTGTTTTCTGAGGACAAAACTCCTACCAGGTACCCATTCACCTCACCTGGGTCAAGCACAACTTAATGTTGATGAATTTCTTGCTGAAAGAAATTGCTGAAAGAAATTAAATTTCATGACTGTGATTCAAATCTAAGATCCTCTGCTTCATTCATTTTAATCATTTTTATAAAATTGTCATCTACTCACGAATTTGGCACATCATGCGATTTCCCATCTACTTGTAGTGTTTGTGTCGATGTATGTGTGAGTGTGCATCAAAAGAGAAACTTCCAAACAAAACTTATTTACGTTGAAATTGTGCTTCATGCAAACGTTAAAGAAATATTGCCCCTTTTGCTTGAGTAAAACTGTTTAAATGCAGGATTGTCATCAAGATTCAGTTAAAAAAAAATTATAATCAAGTATTTTCTCAAATTTGTGCTTATGTGCGTTGATTGATTGAAAATGATGATGATGCCCACAAAAATGATGGTGATAGCAATTAATGTACATAAATTAGACTAACTTACCTCAATCTAAAATCAAAATGATTGAATAATACATAAGAAGAGAAGTGGAAACATTTTAACCATTATCATGTCTGGTCTATTCTTTCCACATACATTTTGAATTTATACACTTGTAATTGTCTGCAATTAAAGATTACTTAAAAAACATGAAAAAATTGAACTTTGATAGATCATAAAGTAGAGATTTAAACTAAATAGAATCAATGTAAATGAACAGCTTTCGACATTGTCATAACACAATGATTAATTTTCTGTCTGATATCCAAAATGCTCTTGGAACGTGCAATAATAATGCAATGCATCGTATTCAACATTGAAATGTGAGTCTAGCAAAGTTGCAAAACTGCAAAACTGCCAGAATCTTCATGAATCAATTGATGTCTAAATTGTAATTTTATAAATATTTGATCACAAAATTTTGTGACTTTATAATGATTTATAGAATCAATGTAAATGAAGAGCTCTATAATTTGTCATGATATGAACAATTGATATATATTTCTGTCTGATATTTTAAATTTGATTGGAAGGGTAATATAATGGTGCAATACATCACTTATTCAACAAATGTGAGTCTAGCAAAGTACTGTATTGACTTGTAAACCGCCCAAATCTTCTTGAATCACTTGATGTATAAATTGTACAGTAACTTCATGAAATTGAATTATAGCATTTTCTATTAGAATATATAAATGTTCATAATATTTGAAGTATATATCTATTATAGTAATTATAATAATTGTGTTGTTATATATAAACAGGATAAGAATAATGTCTCTTCCGCACAATATAACATACCTGTTGGAAGCAAGCTTGCACCAAATTTGTCGGGAAGAAATTCCTGTTTAGAGAAAAGAAAAAGAGAAAAAATACAAAATAAGCACAATTATCATATCATTGTTATAATATATAAGGCCAGGAGGAGTATTGGCTTGGCTTTAAACACTTGAAAAACCTTTACCAATTCATACAAATAAGTGTTGATCCTTTAGCACTAAAATTTGGTGGATTTGGTGCATTATACATCATATGTATTATTATTATTATTATTATTATTATCATTGTCATTATTATTAAAAAATTAGAAACAGATTAAGAAGGGCATGTAAAGAAATGAAAATAATATTCAATAGTGGGTATACTTTACGTTTTTTATTCACTTTGAGTAAGAAAGAGACATTAGGCAGAGCAAAATAAGGTCGTTCCACTCAAGATATTTCTTAAAAAAGAGAATAAAACTCTTTACTTGCACAATGGATGTGTCAACAAAATATTGCGTGGGTCATCCATCTTTTTATACATCTATTTTCATGGCATATGTAAAGCAACATTAATGTTCACCTGCAGAAATTCGGGCAGTATTATAAATGGCAGTGACCGGATGGAACAGAGCAACTATACATCACATATCAATGTCTATTTGTATTCAAATATATCTATCTATGGACCGAAGGAAACAATGAAAGATGGTGCATTTGAAGGCCAATTTATTTCGAGTTTTTTTTCCAAATTTTCGAAGATAACCTTCTCCTTCTACAAGGGAATAAGAATATAAACTAAAAAAAGATTGAGAAGTAGGAAGCGCATTGTCAGGAAAGGTTGCTACTAGCCCCGACTCTCTTTTCAAAATGTATATTTCCATAACTTTTCTTCAGCAGGAGAAAGAGGGGGTAGGGATAGGAGCGAAAGATGGGAAAGCATGTGAAAATATATGGAAAAGAAACAAACAGAATATGGATGAAAAATCAAGATAATAATAATTCAATTAAAAGCCCATAAAAAATGAATTCTATATGCACTGCGCAAGATAGAAATACTGTAAGCCCAATATTTTACCATCCATAAATTTTTAGCAAATTTATAGATTATCAGACCTTTTCACACATTAGCGAGTAGTTATTTTAATGTTTTGAAAGTTTATTGTACACAAGTATATAGGCGTCCTCATGAGTAATCTTTTTTATAGCATAATCATGGTAGCAAAATTCGTAAAAATAAAACCCCTGCAAAATATTTAGCTTACACAGTAGATAGATATGTTCATTTCTTTTGGTAATCAATATTCTGAATTTTAAACTGTGATCACTTTCATTATATTTGATGGAGAACATTTTGATCAATTTAAATCTATCAAATTCAAGGATATGATTTCATATAAAAGGACAATCCTATAAAAAGAGCTTTGAAGTAATTCTTAGATTGTATGGCATAACCACACTAGGAAATTGTGCCATGAAATATTAATCTTCATCAAATGGCAATTGCACTTTGCGTTGCCTCCAGCAATAAATGTTCGTGTCATAGGGATTATGTATTACAATGATTGTCATTCTTAACAGTACAACAATATGAGTGCAGAATTACATTTTCTATTATACTGAAATGAACTCTGGCATTCACATGTATTATTCGAAAGCAAGTATGTGTTATACAAACTTGCCAAATGCTGGTTGAATGATGCCCTTTTTTGTGCTCATGCTCGAAAATTTAACAGAAAGCTGTAGGTAAATTGCCTAGGACTTGGACTTTGGAATTTCATGTGTTGAGAGAGTAGAAAAGCGAGCCAGAAATAGAGAGAGGAGGGATGGGNGAAAAGCGAGCCAGAAATAGAGAGAGGAGGGGGGGGGGAGAGAAAGAGAGAGAGGGAGAGAGAGAAGGGAGAACAGAGAGCGAAATCTAACAATGTGCAGAAGATATGAAGAGGGAGATAAAAAACTAGGGTAATTTAATAGGGAGGGAGAGAGAGAAAGAGAGAAAGAAGGAGAGAGTGGAGACAGAGAGAGAGAGAGAGAGAGAGAGGAAGGAGAGAGAGAAAGGGGATAGAAAAAGAGAAGGAAGATAGCAAAATTGAAGACATAATGAAAATGGCAAAGATACAAAAAAAGACAGGAACCATGCTTCTCATAGGCGCATAGGCGCATAGATAAATAGACAACCGGTTAACACAATGACTGCTGCACGAACATCCCGTATATAACACACATGTAAAAATGAGAAATTTGGGTAATGGAGAGACCAGCATGGAGGAATAGTCGGGCATTTCAGAGAATCCCGATACAGACGGATGATTTAGGAGCAGAGGACTAAAGGAGAATGTGGGTAACAAAGAGGATGACAGATGGAGAGATGGAGAGAGATTGTGATAGAGAGGGGGAAACAAAGAAAAATTGAGTACCTTTGGAGATCAATAGTAGGGCAATGAAAAATTGACAAACTGACAAACTGACAAATGGGAAGGGTTAAATCGCTTGTATGTTGCAATATACTGGACCAAAGAGAACAAAGTGACTGGACCAATTAACTTTTCATTTCAGGTAATTCTTGTTTGGGACAAATGTTTAGAATAATAAACACTTCATTTGCTGAATCTGCTAAACTTTATCTTGATTCTTGACAATATCAGCCATTGCCTTCAATGGACAAAAAGCAAGAGTGATTTAGATCATCCCAAATGGGATTAAAGATTAGGCCTCATCCTCTCAAAAAATGCATTCTATATTCTTGAATCTATCAATCATCTATCTCTCTTGTGACAGCAAAATGGAAGTATGACAACAGAGACAGAAAATAAATATTTTTAATACAATATTTGCCCAGCTTTGAAATGCAAAATGATAATGTTTGCTTGGGCTCTTCACAAAACCTCCACCAAAGTCACCTGGTTGTGGAGGAGAGAAAGAACTTTGACCAATGTCAAACGACGAAAGTGTACTTAGCGGTCCTGAGGAAAACTTGCATAGTAATAGCTGGAAAATTTCTGTGTCTATTTCAGTGATAGCTCTGTAGTGTTAAATTCAGAATTTGGGAAAGCCATTTGATGCCAATTTGATGCCATTCTTGCTGTGTTACATTCAATGTATAGGTTATATACATTTACTTTACACAAATTTCAAAAGAAAAAGCATAATAACGCAAATAATGCAAATAATGCAAATAATGCGAACGTAAATACAAAAATAAAATACTGATGGGCTACATGATTCTATATCAAGTCCTGGTCACATAGGACCCCGGAAGCAACACGATTCACCCCGACTCGTTGTTCTGAGGCAGTTAACTGTGAATTAACAAAGAGTCAGGGTGAATCGTATTGCTTCCGGGGTCCTATGTGACCGGGGCTTGATATAGAATCATGTAGCCCATCAGTATATTACTTTTAATAAATCTGTCTTAGAGGCCTCTAGAACATGAAAGCTTCCTACTAATAGTGATCTTGTATATACACGATAAATTCATGTCTTAATGAATCATCAAATGTCCTGAGAGACAGTGGTAATTTTTCTTTTTGATATTGATTTGACTGTAATATCTGGAAAGGGATGGGGTATGTATGCAGCTAAAGACAGTGATAATGTAACGATAGTGTTTATAATTTATTTCTTGTGTTTTTAATCTTGTCTTTTTTCATTTCTTTCTAACATCACCTTTTCAAAGATGCCTGAACAGTACTTTTCACCAAAATAAAATGAATATATCATTAATGACGTTTCCTTCAAACTCCTTTTGGAATTCATGACTAATGTTTTCAAATGAATACCACACTTTTGAGCAACCTTCACACATCAAACTCAATTATAATCAAAGAAGAAAACTAAATAGTGATTTCATTCCTGGTTAAATTAACAAAAGAATATTAAAGGGTATCAAGGGCAAAAATAACAATTTACTAGTCGGAAGTATACACAAAAATGAACTCGCAGAAACATGCCACAACATTAAAAATATGTTTTGTTTTTAAATCGTTGAATTAAAAAATCAAACGTTTTTCATGATAAATAAAAAAAAAAAAAAAAACCTTGTATCAAACCTAGCTCACACGTTAAAGATATAGGGACGTATACAAAAGGGATGTGCACAAAAAGAACGCGCATTCAAGAAGCTATGCACAGATCCTCACTCGCGATTAGGATCTGTGTGTTCATCGTGTACAAGATGTTTATTTGCTTCTACCTCCTTAACTCGTAATCCATATCATGTTGGATGAAGTTAATTTGGGTTAATTATACTAATGGGGTGTTGTTCAAAATCAACTGCAAATCGACTGCAACTCTGCAAATTGTACATTTTCATTCGCGCATGGTATGCGCATTCAACAAGGCGCGCGTGAAACAATGATTTCAATTGGCGCATTCCAATCAACTGCAATTTGCAATCAATTGCAACTTTTGAGCAACACCCCCTAAGTGATATACAAATTATTATTTTTTTTACCTCAGATACCCTTTAAAACCCTTTTGGAATGGTCTTTTTAAAAAGTTCCCACAAGTTACAGAAACCTCCAAATTTAATGCCCCAGTCACATAGAAACCCTGACTGAACAAGAATCAACATGACTCTTGATTCGGAGGCAGTTAACTGTGAACTTAACAAGGAGTCGTGTCCGATCGTGTTGCTTCCGGGCTTCTATGTGACTGGGGCATCGGATATCCTTTAAAACCCTATAGAAACAGTCTTTTAAAAGGTTCCCACAAGTTACAGAAACCTCCAAATTTAATGCCCCAGTCACATAGAAGCCCTTACTGAACAAGAGTCAACATAACTCTTGGTTCGGAGGCAGTTGACTGTGAACTTAACAAGGAGTTATGTGCAATTGTGTTGCCTCTGGGCTTCTATGTGACTGGGGCCTTAAGCTGAATTATATCAACTGCTAATCAAGTTGACATTTCTCACAGCCTGTCACAAAACAGTTCTCGTGAAACATTTTCCTTGCACTGATAACTATCTCGATCTCAACCACAAGTACTTTCTCAATAAATATCCTTCAATATTATAGACCACAAAGTCAAAATCAAACATTTTTGTTTGTTCTGGCAAAGAGGACAATAATTCACTAGGAGTCAGGTGTTTTAAAGAAGTACAAGCATTCGTGTAACAGAATGCTATTTCAAGAAAATACTTCCTTTCATAAACACAAAATTATCTAAATATGGTATATATTGTAATGGAAGTAATCGAAAGAACGAAATACACTTTGAATCTCATTTTAGTGAGGTCCTTGAGACCAGCAAATTTTCCTCTTTATATGGAAACCTTGTAGTATCAGGGGTAAAATAAAGTAAAAATTGCCTGGCTCTGAGGAGAGCATGTTTAATCGTAATCTTTGTGAAGAGGTTTAGTTGCTTGTCACTCCCCTCTTAGTCTTTTTTCCTCATGAATTGTGTGAATTTTTTTCTCGAAAATGGCAAGGACAGTCAATCATTTTTTTGGCTGATATATCTACTATAAGAGTTCTTCGATGTAATCCTATCCCACTGAAACAATTGATAACAATTGATAATAATAATTGATAATAACAATTGATAATAATGATGAGTAAATATTAATGAGTAAATGATGTGTAATAACTGAAGAACATAGTAGACAGACATATTTTTCCAACAGCTTTTTTATAGTGCCACTTTTCATATAATCATTTCCTCATATAAAATACCACAAAGCATAATGCACATCATTTCTCTCATCATTACAAAGGACATGCAAACAGCTTGTCTTTGTGTATCTAAATCACGATCACATCAATCATAATGTGAAGTGTACCATGTCACAATAGCTGCAAAAGAGATTAACCTTCTCAATTGTTTGTGCATTGGTGCTATCTGAACTCATGTTCGGAGTCATGGCTAATGATACATAGAGTCTGTGAATGAATACACTTGGTGCATGACGACAGTTTAATACAGTTGGAAGCACATCTTTTTTAATGAAATCACAGGGATCTTCTCATTTGTTTGTGTAATATTGTCCGACCTCATGTTAAGAGTCATGGCTAATGATACATAGAGTCTGTGAATGAATACGCTTGGTGTATAATGACAGTTTAATAACGTTAAACGCACACCATTTTCTATGAAATCAGAGAAAATCTTACAATTTTGTTCACGCATTGGCTCTGTATTATGACGTCATTTATGAGTCGTAGCTAATGATACGCTGAATAAATGCACTTGGCATATCTAATGACAGTTTAATAATGTTAATATTTTATGGAATCATGGAATCAAAGGGAACTTTCTCATTTGTCTATCTTGTATCATTTTCTTCTGCTCTGATCTCATGTCTATTCGAGTCGTGGTTAATGATACATAGAGTCCATGAATGAATACACTTGGTGTATGACTACAATTTAATGATGTCAAAAGCACATCATTTTCTAAGCGACCAATATCTTATTCAGGGGGGGGGCAAAATTGAAAATAATGTAACTATACCCTTTCCATGCTTTGCTATAATCATTTATAAATTCCTGTTCATCAACTTTATCAATTAGAGCAAAGAGGACCAAAGAATGGTACATTTTCTTTTTCAGTTTAATTGAGTAATAGTATCTGTTTGTTATTGTGGCTTATCCAATATCATTCTTCGCTGTGTAATTTATTTTGCATTGTGCGGAAGTAATTTTTGTGTATGTTGATTATTTATTTTGTCCTTATCTTTATTCATATGCAGGGTTTTTGTTTTTAGATTTACGCACAGCACGTAACCAGTGATCCTTTCCTACACTATGTAGGAATTAGCTCCTAATAGATGGCCACCGTCGTGCAAAGAGTTGTGCATACCTTTACAGAATTTTATGAAAAATGTGTGTGCTTTCTCATGTTGTTTCCATCTCTCAGGCTATCACAGTGCATGAGCAGAAGGGATAAAGATTTGGACAAAGTAAACAACTTCATTCAAGCATTCATAATAGCTAGATACACACAAGACGAATTACTTTCGCTGTAATTCTACCGAGAAATGTCAAACAGGCATCATACAATGAAAAGGGAAGGTATTTTCTTTTGCTTAAATCATTAAACTATTGTGAAGGCTTTAGTGTAGTTGTTCACTTGGTCAAAAAACATTTGTCTCTTCTGCTCACAATGTCTCCTTCATTCTTTGTTTGTTATTGTTACAATTGTTATTGTTACTTGCTATTGTTTATTGTTTGTTCAATGCAATGTATTGTTCTTCACAAAAGATACACATTGCTAATTTTTTACCTGAGCAGATCAAGAAATGCATCGAGAGTGGTAAGCTCCTTGACTTGGTTTCCATCTCCGAGGTTCTTCTTGAAGTCTGGTCTTCCGGGCCGGATGGCGACCACGAGGATGATTCCGATGCTGGTCTGTTTGCTATTCGTAACTATTGTTTATTGTTTATTGTTATGGTTGAATACTATTCATTTGTGTTTTTATCAAAGTTCTTTTATTTTTTTATCATTTGCTCATTGCCATTGTGTGTTGTCTATCATCTTGTACTGTTAATTTACCTTCACTGTTGTTTATTTTTCATTAATATTTGTTTTTGTTTACTGTTTATTGCTTATTATTATTTGCTTTTGTTTACTGTTTTTTAATATATTGTGTACTATTATTACAATCATACCTGAGGAGATCAAGAAACGCATCGAGGGTGGTGAGCTCCTTCACTTGGTTTCCATCTCCGAGGTTCTTCTTAAAGTCTGGTCTTCCGGGCCGGATTGCGACCACGAGGATGATTCCGATGACGACAGCGATGCAGGTCGTGCAGAAGTAATAAAGGAGCGCCCTTCCGCCCAACTTTCCGCTTGACTTGGCATCAAGGCCAGTGAGACCTACAAGATGATGAAAAGAATGATATAAATATACAAATGCATAATACTTAATACAAAGTGTTTTTTAATACTCTGCGTTATGAAACTGCTGTTTTGCGAGGTTACCATGATTATGACACTTTATGCATTCCTTCCTATTGGTACCCATTCTCCTAACCTGGGCCGAGTTCCACAAAGTGATCCGTATACAAAGCGAATGTTGGGAAACTTACCTGTTCACTGGTTAATATCTATAACTATGTTAAAAATAATGATGATCGAATCACTATGAATCAGGAGGACATATCTGGTTCAGCTTGTTATTCTCATTCTGATTCTAATTCCGGGTTGGCGCGTCTGCTCATCAAGATGAGAAGGATGGTATCTTCAAAAGGCTCCATCAATCTCAGTCCCATTCCAAGGAACACTCCCTCGATTATAATTTGCTGTTGTTTTTTATATGATTATTATAATTTACCTGTGATCAAGCTGGAATCGATGAGCATCTTAAGCAGTCAAGGAAAACACCATGGAAACTGATGAGAAGGATGGCATCTTCAGACGGCTCCACCGATCCGAGCCCCATCCCAAGGGACTCTCTCTTGATTATACCTTGTTTTTTTATATGATTATCATGATTTACCTGTGATCAAGCTGGAAACGATGAGGGGTAGGATGAGCATCTTGAGAAGCCTCATGAGGACATCACCAGGGAAACCGATGAGAAGGATAGCATCTTCGGACGGTTCCACTGATCTGAGCCCCATTCCGAGGAACACTCCCATCAGCACCGACGCGACGGTGAAGATGATGAGAAGGTTCTTCTTGAACCAAATCCATGCTCTCGTCTTGAAGTCCCGGCTGCGCGGCCTGAAGGTATACTCCTGCTTCCCGCTCTCGACTGCGTCTACGTCGCCCATGGTGTCAAAGGGTGTAGTCTCTGGAGTTTTTGGTGCTTGGTTGAAATGTTGGCTTCAGAGGTGGTTAGTTACCTGTGAGAAATGAAAAAGAAAAATGCTTTGACAAATGGCAGAAATTATGACATCAGATGATACTCCCCGCTTTCTGTTCTTGACTGCATCAGCATCACCCATGGTGTCAAAGGGTGTAGTCTCTGGTGTTATTGGTTGGTGTCTTGGAGATTATGTTGGTTCTTATTGATTTGTGCTCAGTTACCTGCCAAAAGAATATAGAAAATAGTTTAATGAAACATCAGAACAAACTCCTGGTTCCCACTCTATAATGCATTTATGTTGCCCATAGTGGCAATTGCTGTAGTTTCCAGTGTTACGGGGTGTAACCTTTGGTGTTCTTAGTGTTTGTCTGGTGTTGGCTGTTGCTGCTTGATACACAACAATAACCTGCTCGAAATGAAAACAAAAAATGAAAAAAGGTATATTGCAACTTGGAAGAGCATAAACTTTGGTGTCCGATGGTGCTCCCACTTCTAATTAATGTATCAACCATGGTGTCAAAGAGTGTCAAAAAGTCATCATCAATGGTACTTTGTGCTTGTGCTTTGGTGCTCAGTTACTTGTGAGAGATGAATCTAGAGCAAATAGTACACTGGAACCAACATAGCACCCCAAATTTCTGATGAAACTCCTACATCTGCTCAAGAAAATACACTATTGTAGTTTAACACCGTAGACGTGAACAGGTTCCATTTCATCTTCCTCCTCTTTCTAGGTCTGTTCTTATTTCGCTTTGTCTATTGCAAGATTTGATTATCACCCACAATATCAATAACAAAACAAAGATATCTCTTCATAACCGCTGGAAAACTTGTCCTAATTCTAAGGTAAACTCAACACACAGAGTACAACCACCAATCCTTCTTGCCAAATGGGGCCCTTTCACAAAACCCCTACAGAGGTACGTGGTTGGGTTAACAATAGGAAAATTAAGCAAGGCTCAGTGGGATGGTCATGAACTTGTCACGATTCTTCTCTCGTGGAAACCCCCTCTGGACGATTTCACCTTCGGCCTAATTGTCTCACTGAGTACGATAACAACACATGGAGTGCTACACAGCAACTTCTGACACCTTGCCCGTTAGAAGTTGAATGCCCACTGGAGTAAGCCAAGGCCTGAAAATAAAGTGACATCTCAAAAAGTTTAGCTAAGGACAGACTCACACCCCAATGCAGTTACCAACACTTTGCTGTCATATCCACCAACTTGTCGCTATGATAGACTGGTGCAACAGGCCCTCCGTTCCAGTCAATTGCAGATTCACCTTTGTTTGTACCAGGTTAAATAGATCATACCCATTGAGATCAGCAGGAGATATGTCACAACGCATCAACAAATCTTTACTATGAAGTATGCAACTCTAATGCTATCTCAGATTTATGCAAGGAACCATTACACTAAACCACTTTTTTTCCAATAGAATATACCCATTGGAAAAAGAAAATAAAGTCACATCTCTCAAATTTTAGCTCAGGACAGGCTCAAACCCCAATGCACTTATCAACACTTTGCTGACCAACTTGTCGCTATAACCTACTCTTGCAACAGACCCTCCGTTCCAGTCAATTGCAGATCCACCTTTGTTTGTACCAGGTTAAATAGAACATGCCCATTGAGATCAAAAGAAGATATGTCACAACGCATCAACAACTATCGGCTGTGATGGGTTCGAAGTTAATAGATGTGAAGGTCTTCGATAAGTCCTCTAAACAATCCCATGTTTCTTCAGCTGGTCCTATCTCCTCATTATATTTGTATTGTTGTTTCTTGAGATAATACATTACTAATGGAAGCAAAGGAAATGTTAAATGTGGCCTTGTAAATCGTTCTTCCTGTGTTGAATGACCCTTGTATCTGAATCTTTAAAATTGGAATATTGAATCTTTATTGATGAGATTTGACATACATCATTCCCGGGCCTTCTAAGAAGAAAATTGAGTGCTGGTGGATGATAGCGGTGGTGGTAGTGGTGATAGTGATGATGATGATGATGATGATACTATTAGTTGCAATAACAATGATATTCATGGTAGTGATGATGATAATGATGATTATGATAGTGGTGGTGAAGATGATGGTGATAGTGATTTTAGTAGTGGTGGTGGTGGTGGTGACGATGAAGATGATGATGATGGTGGTGGTGGTGGTGATGATAAGGATGGTGATGATCGTAATGATTGATGACGATGATGATAGTAGTGATGATAATCATGATAATTGATGATGATGATGATGATGATTTATGACAATGATTGATGATTGCTAATGATGATGATGATACCACTGCAAATAATGATGATCCGTGATGATGGTGAGGATGATAAGCAATCACATGTTTCCACCGCCTATTTTTCTCTGCGCTTTAGATTTGTCTTGTTTCTTAAAATATATTACTAATGGAAACAAAGGAAATGTTAAATGTGGACCTGTGTTGTTCTTCCGTGTTGAATGTCCCTGGCTTGTAGAACAATTGGTAAGTGCCCTTCTGAAAATAGAATGACCCGTTGGCTAATGATAATGGTAATGGTTGTACTTGTCATGCCTGTGGTGGTATTGTTGGTGCTAGTGATGATGATATTGATGGTGGTGGTGGTGGTGATGATATTAATGGTGGTGGTGGTGGTATTGGTGATGACAATTGATATGGTGTTCGTGATGGCGATAATGCTATTGCTTGTGATGAAGATGATAATCATGGTTATAATGATAATTATCAAAATTACTGTGATTGTGATGATGGTGTTGATGAGCAATCCTAGGTTTCTTATGCTTGTCTTATCTGCTCACTAGATTTATCTTTGTCCTATGATAATGCATTACTTGTGGGAAAAAAAGAAAGTGGTAAAATATTGTTGACGGTGGTGGTGGTGGTGGTGGTGGTGGTAGTGGTGGTGGTGGTGGTGGTGGTGGTGATGGTGGTAGTGATGGTGGTGGTGGTGGTGGTGGTGGTG
>BQKZ01001311.1:0-27940 GCA_036244855.1 Temnopleurus reevesii
TTATTTTGGAGTCTTGACCTAATGTTTTGAGGAATTTAAATTCCCAGTCAAAGTTTGCCCATTATTATTTACATAATCAACATTTTTTTAGTCATTATGAAATAGATGTAGGTTGTGAAGGAAACAGTGATGGTGATTATTCGCGTCATAAAGATGATGATAATGATGATGATGATGATGATAATGATGGTGATGATAATATATCTAATAAATTCATTTTTTTAAATATATATGATAATGCTATACATCAGGTCTAAAGCAGCGTTACCATGATGGCCGCTTACAAATGAACTGTGTGAGCTTGACCTCACCGCAACTCACTAGAACTTTAAGGAATTTATAAATTTTCAAAACCATGACTGATTTAGGAGTGATGCCAAGCTTGATATAAAGATCCGCCAGTGAGCATGAATATAATTTGAACATAGTTCCCAAACGCTGCCTCAATGTCACCAATCATCAAATCACCATGTGCACCAGGAGCATGAAAAACTGAACATGAAAAAAATGCAAAGATCTCATACCGTATGAAATCTAATATATTTCCAGGGAAGCTCCACTCTGAATACTCGTATCATTCGTCAGTCATGTACGTACTGTAAATTTCAATTACTCATAAATAGTATTTCTCATAAGAATGTGATGCACTGCGTGTCGCCACTGTTGATTGGTACATGATAGGAAAAGTGATATCTTCGTTATGACAAGTCGGTTGGGAGTGTGATAAATTGAAGTGAGAAAGCTCACATTCATTATGTGCAAGGGACATTGTGATGGTGGGATATAGAAAGAATGAAAAAGAGGAAAAGAATGGAATATTTGATTCAAATGTCAAGATTATAGAGATATAGATAAATGATTGTCAAATTAGTCAAATATATTGGTTCATTCTATGGAGAAATTCGAATTTAAGAAATTACACAAAAAAAAAACAGAAGGAAAGAGAGGGGAGAGGGGAGAAGAAAATACATTGTATTGCAACATTGATGAAAAAAAAGTCCGAAATACAACTTGTAATAGAAGAAATTGTATTCTCACTTCAAACCATTTTCAAATGCACTCATATAATACCCCTACAAATGTGTTGTTTGTATTAGATGTAAAGCTGTCTTTACCAAAAGAATATGTACATGTGTCTGCATATAATGCATAAGGATACACCGTTGGGAAAATGGAGCATGATAATTTTCTTTTGTCAACAATAAATGTTCAACAAGGATAAATTTTGTCTTTCACATTTGATTAACAGAATTTTTTTAGACATCAATGAAACTTTGCCAACACTTTTGTGAAGAAACAGTGAAGTAATGCTAATAAAAAACATCTTTTGAGTAGCATTCCTCCTTAAATGCATAGCAGATTGCAATGCGATACCAGGAGAATTATTTCCTGTTCAATGGCGCAAAAAAGCAACCATGCCTTTTTGAGAGGGATGATAAAATGTGAAGATGTCATTTTGGAATGACATTTACCCAGGTTAGATTAAATAAATATAAACATAGGGGAAAGAGAATGAGAACATCGTCTCGACGAGATTCAAGCCGAGATATTGGGCTGGATATTAAATTTTGGGAGGAGAATTCAATAAAATGGACTTTCTTACCTGATCTTTACCGAGGATGCCAGCCATTGATAATGTCTATCAAACTGGGTCAACCAGAATGCTATCTCCTGAAATCGTGAAAAGACAGAAAAAAGAAATTGAAATTAGCGAGTTGTCTCAATGAGCAGATCTGGTAAATTGATATACTAGAATGAAGTGAAAAGGTTGTGTAATATAAATGAATTTCTTGAGTCATGAAAAAATGGAAGAAAGAAGATTGAAATTAGTAAGTTGTCTCAATGAGCAGATCTGATAAATTGATTACGTACATGAATAGAATGAAAAGATTGTGTGATGTGACGTAAACAAATTTCATGGAGTCATGAAAAAATGGAAGAAAGATATAAAGAGAAGAGAGAGAGCAAAATTAGTGAGTTTAATCAATAACAAGAGCAGCATGTAGTGAAAAGGTTGTGTGACATACAGTGCTCTACATGAGCAGAGGTCTGAAACATACATGTAAAAGATGCAATTAAACGTACAATCTATGGCAACATGTGTACTAAAGAGACACGATTAATTGCAAAATTAATCATATCTTTTTATATTTACAGGCTCCAGATCTGGTAAATTGATATACGTACATGAATAGAATGAAAAGATTGAATATGTGACATAATAAATGTATTTCTTAGAATCATGAGAAGATGGAAGAAAGAGAGAAAGAGAGAAGGAGCAAAATTAGTGAGTTAATTCATTCAACCCTTTTGAAGATCAATTGGCATGAAGAAGAGCAGCATGAAATAAAAAGGTTGTGTGACATAAAGAGCTCTAAATGAGCAGATCTGGTTAATTGATATAGCTGAATGGAGTAAAAAGGTTAATGTGTGAATAAAGGAATTTCTTGGAGTCATGAAAAGATGGAATCACTTAAGATAGAAAGAGAGCAGGAGCAAAATTAGTGAGTTTATTCCATATGTGAAGATCTATTTGCATGTAACAGGAGCAGTGTGAATTATAAAGGTTGTGTGACATTAAGTGCTCTAAATGAGCAGATCTGGTTAATTGATATACATCTAGCTGAATGGAGTAATAAGGTTGTGTGAATAAAGGAATTTCTTGGAGTCATGAAAAGATGGAAGATGGAAAGAGAGAGAGAGAGAGAGAGAGCAAAATTAGTGAGTTTAATCAATCTATGTGAAGATCTATTCGCATATCAATAACAGCATGTAATGAAAAGGTTGTGTGACATTAAGTGCTCTAAAAACATAGATCTGGTAAATTGACATGAAGAGAATGAAAAGATTGTGTGACATAATAGATTTCTCAGAGTCATGAAAAGATGGAAGAAAGATAAAAAGAGAGAGAGCAAATGAGTGAGTTTAATAAATCTATGTGAAGATCTGTTTGCATATAATAATAGCAGCATGTAATGAAAAGGTTACAACATAAAGTGCTCTAAATTAATAGAATTAAAAGATTTTGTGATATTTATGAATTTCTTGGAGTCAGGATTAGATGGAAGAAAGAGAGAAAGAGAGCGAGAGAGCCAAATTAGTGAGTTTATTAAATCTATGTGATGATGCACGTAACAGGAGCAGCATGAAATGAAAAGGTTGTGCGACATAAAGTGCTCTACTGGATTTATAAAAAGATGGAAGAGAAAAAAGAAGAAATTTTGCAGATTTTGAAATGTCAATTTAAAGAAGTAGCATATACATAAAATTAGAGCACCATGAAATGAAAAACGTCTTGTGACATAAATCGATCGAGTGGAACCATAAAAAGAGAGTGAGAAAGAGAGAAAGAGAGAAAGAGAGAGAGAAAGAGAAAGAGAATAAGAGAGAAAGTGAATATTAATCTGGTTTTGATAAAAACTTTACTACATGTACATGTAGCTTGAAATAAAAAAGGTCATATGACATACAGTAAATAAATGTCCTATAATCCTGAAAAAGAGGAAAAATAAAAGAAATTAACAGGTTATTATCATCATGATGATGATAATAATAATGACTATTACTCTTCTTATTATCATTATCATTTATCATTATCATTAGTGGTGCTCGTAAAGTTACTGAAACTAAAGGACAGCTGAAAATGTCAAATACATGTTTAAATGAAGTTAATGTTGCATCTTTCGTAGGCTTAGATATTGATAAGCATCTAACGTGGAAAAGCCAAATTGAAAAGGTAAACAAGAATATAAGAAAGAAAATNAATTTAATAGTGAGTTGTCTCAATGAGCAGATCTGATAAATTGATATACATACATGAATAGAATGAAAAGATTTTGTGACGTAAACGAATTTCATGGAGTCATGAAAAAATGGAAGAAAGAGAGAGAGAGCAAAATTACTGATTTTAATCAATATACAAATGTTTGTGAAGATCTATTCACATATAACAATAGCAGCATGTAATGAAAATGTTACGACATAAAGTGCTCCAAATGAGCAGATCTGGTAATGAATAAAATGAAAATATTTTGTGATATTTATGAATTTCTCAGAGTCAGGATAAGATGGAATAAATAGATAGAAAGAGAGCAGGAGCAAAATTAGTGAGTTTATTCAATACGTGAAGATATATTTGCATGTATCAGGAGCAACATGAATTGAAAAGGTTGTGTGACATTAAGTACTCTAAAAAAGCGTAGATCTGGTAAATTGACATGAAGAGAATGAAAAGATGACATTATAAATTTCTTTCAGTCATGAAAAGATGGAAGAAAGATAGAAAGAGAGAGAGAGAGCGAAATTAGTGAGTTTTATCAATCTATGTGAAGATCTAATCGCATATAACAATAGCAGCATGTAATGAAAATGTTACGACATAAAGTGCTCCCAATGAGCAGATCTGGTAATGAATAGAATGAAAATATTTTGTGATATTTATGAACTTCTTAGAGTCAGGATAAGATGGAAAAACTTAAGATAGAAAGAGAGCAGGAGCAAAATTAGTGATTTTATTCAATATGTGAAGATCTATTTGCATGTAACAGGAGCAGCGTGAATTATAAAGGATGTGTGAAATAAAATGTTCTAGATGAGCAGGGGCCTGTAACCTAAAAGATGCAATTAAGCTTACAATAAAATTTATCGTACCTCTATGGCAAAATGTATACCAAAGAGATGCAATTAATTGCTCGATTAATTGCATATCTTTTATGTTACAGGCCCCAGATCTGGTAAATTAACATGAATAGAATGAAAAGATTGTGTGACATAATAAATTTCTTGGAGTCATGAAAAGATGGAAGAACTTTAGATAGATAGAGAGCAGGAGCAAAATTAGTGATTTTATTCAATATGTGAAGATCTATTTGCATGTAACAGGAGCAGCGTGAATTATAAAGGATGTATGAAATAAAATGTTCTAGATGAGCAGGGGCCTGTAACCTAAAAGATGCAATTAAGCTTACAATAAAATTTATCGTACCTCTATGGCAAAATGTATACCAAAGAGATGCAATTAATTGCTCGATTAATTGCATATCTTTTATGTTACAGGCCCCAGATCTGGTAAATTAACATGAATAGAATGAAAAGATTGTGTGACATAATAAATTTCTTGGAGTCATGAAAAGATGGAAGAACTTTAGATAGATAGAGAGCAGGAGCAAAATTAGTGATTTTATTCAATATGTGAAGATCTATTTGCATGTAACAGGAGCAGCGTGAATTATAAAGGATGTATGAAATAAAATGTTCTAGATGAGCAGGGGCCTGTAACCTAAAAGATGCAATTAAGCTTACAATAAAATTTATCGTACCTCTATGGCAAAATGTATACCAAAGAGATGCAATTAATTGCTCGATTAATTGCATATCTTTTATGTTACAGGCCCCAGATCTGGTAAATTAACATGAATAGAATGAAAAGATTGTGTGACATAATAAATTTCTTGGAGTCATGAAAAGATGGAAGAACTTTAGATAGATAGAGAGCAGGAGCAAAATTAGTGATTTTATTCAATATGTGAAGATCTATTTGCATGTAACAGGAGCAGCGTGAATTATAAAGGATGTATGAAATAAAATGTTCTAGATGAGCAGGGGCCTGTAACCTAAAAGATGCAATTAAGCTTACAATAAAATTTATCGTACCTCTATGGCAAAATGTATACCAAAGAGATGCAATTAATTGCTCGATTAATTGCATATCTTTTATGTTACAGGCCCCAGATCTGGTAAATTAACATGAATAGAATGAAAAGATTGTGTGACATAATAAATTTCTTGGAGTCATGAAAAGATGGAAGAACTTTAGATAGATAGAGAGCAGGAGCAAAATTAGTGATTTTATTCAATATGTGAAGATCTATTTGCATGTAACAGGAGCAGCGTGAATTATAAAGGATGTATGAAATAAAATGTTCTAGATGAGCAGGGGCCTGTAACCTAAAAGATGCAATTAAGCTTACAATAAAATTTATCGTACCTCTATGGCAAAATGTATACCAAAGAGATGCAATTAATTGCTCGATTAATTGCATATCTTTTATGTTACAGGCCCCAGATCTGGTAAATTAACATGAATAGAATGAAAAGATTGTGTGACATAATAAATTTCTTGGAGTCATGAAAAGATGGAAGAACTTTAGATAGATAGAGAGCAGGAGCAAAATTAGTGATTTTATTCAATATGTGAAGATCTATTTGCATGTAACAGGAGCAGCGTGAATTATAAAGGATGTATGAAATAAAATGTTCTAGATGAGCAGGGGCCTGTAACCTAAAAGATGCAATTAAGCTTACAATAAAATTTATCGTACCTCTATGGCAAAATGTATACCAAAGAGATGCAATTAATTGCTCGATTAATTGCATATCTTTTATGTTACAGGCCCCAGATCTGGTAAATTAACATGAATAGAATGAAAAGATTGTGTGACATAATAAATTTCTTGGAGTCATGAAAAGATGGAAGAACTTTAGATAGATAGAGAGCAGGAGCAAAATTAGTGATTTTATTCAATATGTGNCTTGTGACATAAATCGATCGAGTGGAACCATAAAAAGAGAGTGAGAAAGTGAGCAAGAGAGAAAGAGAGAAAGAGAGAGAGAAAGACAAAGAGAAAAGGAGAGAAAGTGAATATTAATCTGGTTTTGATAAAAGCTTTACTACACCGTGTAGCATGAAATAAAAAAGGTTATATGAGATACAGCGGATTAATGTCCTATAATCCTGAAAAAGAGGAAAAATAAAAGAAATTAACAGGTTATTATTATTATTATGATGATGATGATGATAACAATGACTATTATTCTTCTTATTATCATTATCATTTAATTATTATCATCATCATCATCATCATCATCATCATCATCATCATCATCATCATCATCATTATTATCATTATTATCATTATCATTATCATTATCATTATCATTATCATTGTACATTCAGAGACTCCAATATCATTTTGTTTTCATTGAGAAGCATAAAAACTTTCAAGGATGCAGAATGGTGTACTAAAATTACAGAACCAATACAGAAGAGTATATTAAAAGAGTAGCTGGGACCAGCAAAATTATGTTACATAAAATGATATTATGAAATGTAGCATCATTACTTATAATAACAAGGACATCATTGCAAGCATACTTTGTATCTTGTATCCAATTCATTTACACTATCTCAAGCAGGACCTAGTAAAAAAACACTAATTGGATGTTATTTTTTAAAAATGAGGTACAAAGTATTTGGACAAAGGTAAACAATTTCCGTTCAAACATTCACAATAGCTAGATGCACACAAGAGAAACCTTTTTGTTCCCTCTTACTCTGCAAAGAAATGTCAAACATGTGCCGCATGTGTTCAGTGAATAAACAAGGAGCTACACTATTTTGTGTTCATATAAGGTGCCTGATATGATACACATTATTAGTAGAAAAAAAATAATTTCAGACTTCATTATAGGTTAGTATGTATTGCTGCAGGGCACCACAAACCCACTAGCCCGAATGCCCGGGGTAACAAAATTGAGCAAACGGGCAATCAAATAAAATTTTCACTTAGTAATGGATTTACAGTGTAAGAACTAAAAAGGTTGGACTGTCTATAAATTCTTCATTATAAGGCCATATCCAGTTTCAAGTTCTAACATTTGACCAACTTCCGTGACAGCTAAGCCCAATTACATGTATGTGAAGCTGCTTTTGTTCACTTGATTGTGTCTTGGGCAATAGGAATTTGAGCTAGGGCGAGTGATTCGAAAAGCAACATGCCCAACACGGCAAGTGGTGCAAAAAATTCTTGTAGCGTTCCTGTGCTGTTTTACATAATAACTGTTATTTTGATTTACTGTATTCTGTGTTTTTCACAAAAGCTATCTGGTGAAGATATGAACCAATTACCAGAATAAACATGACTGATAAAAAGAGAGTTTCACATTCTGTGAATACATGTATATCATTTTCTGCCATTAGCACCCACGTTTCATACCTTCCAAGAAAGTCATATATTTTACAAATGACTGATGTACTCCATATAAAAAATACCCTAGTGTGAAAAGGTCAAAATGCTGTCAACAAGTTACACAACTAGCATTGAGAGCAATGCAATTTATAATGACAACTCCCTTGAACAGATCCAAATGCTCTAGATTCTTATGTTTCTAACTGAACTGGTTCACTCCAAGAAATCCTCACTTTAATAGTAATGAAATTTGCATAGTGATAACATCCCTGTATGTAGTATGAAAAATTAAAGTTCAAGAGCTCTCAGAGAGATATTACCCCTCTCACACAATTAGAGCAATATCAAATTGGATAATACACTTGATGATACTATGTGAACAGTCTACGTGATATAGACAAGTTACCTCTCTCACATGAAGAGTAATTCAATTTGGATATCCATGATGTAAACAGGTCCAAGTGTTCAGAGAAGTTCTCTCTCACACATTGGGTGAAATCATCTGAACAGGGCGGTGATTCACCAAGATAAGAAAGACATTAAGAACGACATCAAGATAGACTGGTATCCCTTTTTAGGCGTAATGATTCATGATTCTTACGCGTATTCAACCCAAGAACTGATACCAGTCGATCTTAAAGTTGTTCTTAAAGTCTTTCTTATCTCGGTGAAACAACGCCCAGGTCCAAGTGTTGTGGATGAGTCACATTAACATGAATAGCAAACAATCTAGATCCGTAATGAGAACAGTTCCAAGTGTTGAGGACAAGCCCCCTCTCTAATAGTAAAGAGTAATACAATTTGAATCATATCTCTGATGTGAACAGGTCCTAGTGTTATGGACAAGCCCTGTCTCTCACATTTCGAGCATAATACCATTTCGATAATATCACTGATGTGAACAATTCAAAGTGTTGTGGACCAGACAACGCTCTTACATCGACAACGATGCAATATTAATAATATCCCTGATATGAACAGGTCCAAGCCATGCGAACAAGTCTCCTCTTGCACATTTAGAGAAATGCAATTTTGATATATATTCCTTGTCTGAATACTGTAGGTCCAAGTGATGTGGATGAGTCCCCTTTCTCACAGCAAGGGCAATGCACTTTGACTAATTTTTCAAATGTGAACAGATCAAAGTGTTGCAGACAAGTCCCCTCTCTTAAGTTACATTCATACTCATTTGGACATCAATGGTGTGAACAGGTCAACTGTAGAACACTTCAATTTGGCNGTGAACAGGTCCAAGTGTTATAGACATACCCCCACTCTCACATGAAGATCAATGCAATTTTGATAATATCCCTGATGTGAACAGGTCCAAGTGTTCAGAGAAGTTCTCTCTCACACATTGGGTGAAATCATCTGAACAGGGCGGTGATTCACCAAAATAAGAAAGACTTTAAGAACGACTTCAAGATCGACTGGTATCCCTTTTTAGGCGTAATGATTCATGATTCTTACGCGTATTCAACCCAAGAACTGATACCAGTCGATCTTAAAGTCGTTCTTAAAGTCTTTCTTATCTCGGTGAAACACCGCCCAGGTCCAAGTGTTGTGGATGAGTCCCCTCTCTCATAGTAAGAGTAATACAATTTGGATCATATCTCTGATGTGAACAGGTCCTCGTGTTATGGACAAGTCCCGTCTCTCACATTTAGATACATAATACCATTTGGATAATATCACTGATCAATGTGAACAATTCCAAGTGTTGTGGACAAGACAACGCTCTCACATTGACAACAATGCTATTTGGATGATATCCCTGATGTGAACATGTCCAAGCCATGCGGATAAGTCCCCTCTTGCAAATTTAGAGAAATGCAATTTGGATAAAATCCATGATGTGAACTGGTCACGTGTTGTGTAAAAGTCATCTCTCTCACACGTAGAGCAACTCAATTTGGATGATTAATATCCCAATATGAACAGGTCCAAGTGTTTAAAGAAGTTCTCTCACACACAATTGCTATGGATAAGTCCCCTATCTACATGTAACATGAATAGCAATGGCAACACTCTAAAATCGACAACGATGCAATATTGATAATATCCCTGATGTGAACCTGTCCAAGCCATGCGAACAAGTCCCCTCTTGCACATTTAGAGAAATGCAATTTTGATATATTCCTTGTCTTTCTCACGGCAAGGGCAATGCACTTTGGATAATTTTTCCATTGTGAACAGATCCAAGTGTTGCAGACAAGTCCCCTCTCTTAAGTTACATTCATACTCATTTGGACATCAATGGTGTGAACAGGTCAACTGTAGAACACTTCAATTTGGCTAATATTCCGATGTGAACTGGTCCAAGTGTTGCAGACAAGTCCTCTCTCTCACATTTTAAAGCAATTCAATTTGGATATATTTTCCTTATCTAAACAGGTTAAGTGTTGTGGACAAGTCCCCTTTTCCACATGACGGGTAATGCAATTTGGATAATATCCCGATGTGAACAGGTCCAAGTGTTGCGGACAAGCCCCCTCTCTCACGTGTAAAGCAATGCGTGGTATGATAGGCATCTATATAACATTCCAGTCCCATGAAAACAAACCAGGATACTAGCCAGGGGTCGGTCACTCAAAAGAGGTTACTGTGCTAACTTCAGGAACATCCTATTCCAATGCATGCAGATATCATCACATGATTCAATGAAATAGCCATCTCCGATTCTAGGATGCCTTCTGTGTAACCGGCCCCTATGCAATGGAAAGCCTGGCAAAGAACTAGGGTCAATTCCTCTCTGAGACACAAGACAAAAGATAACAAAAATTGCAAAGAGATAACCCGCGAAGTGATACTTTGATGGTTAATTAGAACCAGAAGTTTGGCACTGATAATTATTCCACAATTTCAAACACTGTACAGTCAAACCTGCCTATAAGTGCCTATCAAACAGAAACATAAAAGAGTGACCATTATTAGATTTGCCTATGTCGACCAGAAAGGGGTTATGAAACATGATTAGAGGAAAATTTTGCATATTACGAAATGAAAAAAAATCAAAAGAACAATTCAACAAAACTTTGAGGGTCAGAATATGAGTATACATACTCTTATCTAATGAAGATGTTAAAGCACTTGGTCAACTTTTATTCAATATGAATGAGCTAGAGTGCAAATCCTGAAAGAAGGCTTTGTACTTGATAATGACTTTTACATTTATGTAAAAACTATAAAAGGAACAATTAAACAATCTAAGGTCTGAATTTCAACAAAATGCAAGCTAGCTTTCATTTGTAATTACATTTAAGTACTTGGTCAAGTTTCGTTTATTAAAAAATGAGCAATATAAATGAGAAGTCCATCTTGTCATAAATGTACAGTGCACAGTACACTGTGCATGGACATGATACATCTATTCTATGCACACTGAATATTTTGCTATCTAATTGTACCATCAAGTGCTATAATTTCTCAGAAAAATAGTAGCACTGAGCACAAAATAACTCTCTCCCCCCCCCCCTCCACAAAAAAAAATGATTAATGATAAGTTGCAGATCACTAGAATGCTAAATCTACCTGTACATTTTATTTCTACAGTATTGTGCATCGACATTTCCTGAAGTTCATTTCAATGAAAAGGCATGGGAATCCAAAAGAGAAAAGTATAACCCAGACCAACACTTTTCTTGCCCATGCTGTTACTAAAATTCAAGTCTGCAGAGCCAATTTCAGTCTTTAAAGAACCAGTACAGAGGAGAGGGGCAAACAAGTTTCTAAACAAACTTTAAACGTCCTCATCAAGGTATGATTCAAGGTATGATAACTGAACACATACGCATGTACATGTTGTCCAATGAACAAGAAATGTGAAATAAAAACCATCCCTCCCAGCGAGACTCCGACAAACGTGGAATTTGCTCAGCTGCTAGTCCTTGTGGGACACCTGAACACTTTTGATACCACCAAAAAGGTTAAATTATGAGCCCCAGCAGGGTCCTTTGTACATGGTGTCAATCGAAGTTTAGTGGTATTTAACCCTTTGACTTCCGACATATCAATTGAATTTCAATCGCAAATATAATAAGCAAAATTAAGGGTGATATATGTGAACAAACTGAATTAAAACTGTATTCGTGATAAGAACCGATCAAAGGAAATCTCTATTTCACCAGGGGCCGATTGCTCGAAATGGTCTTAGCTATCCTCTTCATGCTAAGACGTCTTGACTTCTTCTGCCATCCTCGTAACATAGACATTAGAGTCGATACGCCTATGTTAACTTAAAGGGTGGTGCAAGAACTTAAGACGCCTTAATAGCATGAAGAGGATAGCTAAGACCATTTCGAGCAATCGGCCCCTGTTTACTATTTTTTTAATAGAGTCAAATACAGGTTTCTTGCCAACGGACATTTACCCGACATGTTTAAAAAGCTAGTAACAATGGACTACAATACTTGGAATCCAGTTTGCATACAGTACTTGTTGCTATAGATGTCAGCAAGCTTTTTCATTGCAAAGAACAACCTTTGTGTAAAGAATTCATAAAATTTGTATAATTTTGCAATCCTGCCTATTCAATGAAAATGATTGCCTTTAAGATTGAAACAATAAGTTTGAAAGATTAACATCCAATTTTTTTTATAGACAAGGCTCAATAAGCCCCTTACATAATAAAATTGTGAATCCCTTTCATATGCGTTTTAAATAACCATGCAAGCTTGAATGAAAACAAATTGACAGATCTTTTATTTCAAACAGTGAGACCTTTTACAGATTGCAATGGGCTTGAGTTTTAATTCCATTTTGAACAGTTATCATCTCAGCAAATGAAAAAATCTAAGGATTTTGAGAATGGCACCTTCCCTTTAAATATTACAAATCATATATATGTACATGTATAGTAACATATTTCAAGTAGCCTTGATGACAACAAAGCATGTTAAAAAGTGATGATGGATGACCCNAAGTGTTGCAGACAAGTCCCCTCTCTTAAGTTACATTCATACTCATTTGGACATCAATGGTGTGAACAGGTCAACTGTAGAACACTTCAATTTGGCTAATATTCCGATGTGAACTGGTCCAAGTGTTGCAGACAAGTCCTCTCTCTCACATTTTAAAGCAATTCAATTTGGATATATTTTCCTTATCTAAACAGGTTAAGTGTTGTGGACAAGTCCCCTTTTCCACATGACGGGTAATGCAATTTGGATAATATCCCGATGTGAACAGGTCCAAGTGTTGCGGACAAGCCCCCTCTCTCACGTGTAAAGCAATGCGTGGTATGATAGGCATCTATATAACATTCCAGTCCCATGAAAACAAACCAGGATACTAGCCAGGGGTCGGTCACTCAAAAGAGGTTCCTGTACTAACTTCAGCAACATCCTATTCCAATGCATGCAAATATCATCACATGATTCAATGAAATAGCCATCTCCGATTCTAGGATGCCTTCTGTGTAACCGGCCCCTATGCAATGGAAAGCCTGGCAAAGAACTAGGGTCAATTCCTCTCTGAGACACAAGACAAAAGATAACAAAAATTGCAAAGAGATAACCCGCGAAGTGATACTTTGATGGTTAATTAGAACCAGAAGTTTGGCACTGATAATTATTCCACAATTTCAAACACTGTACAGTCAAACCTGCCTATAAGTGCCTATCAAACAGAAACATAAAAGAGTGACCATTATTAGATTTGCCTATGTCGACCAGAAAGGGGTTATGAAACATGATTAGAGGAAAATTTTGCATATTACGAAATGAAAAAAAATCAAAAGAACAATTCAACAAAACTTTGAGGGTCAGAATATGAGTATACATACTCTTATCTAATGAAGATGTTAAAGCACTTGGTCAACTTTTATTCAATATGAATGAGCTAGAGTGCAAATCCTGAAAGAAGGCTTTGTACTTGATAATGACTTTTACATTTATGTAAAAACTATAAAAGGAACAATTAAACAATCTAAGGTCTGAATTTCAACAAAATGCAAGCTAGCTTTCATTTGTAATTACATTTAAGTACTTGGTCAAGTTTCGTTTATTAAAAAATGAGCAATATAAATGAGAAGTCCATCTTGTCATAAATGTACAGTGCACAGTACACTGTGCATGGACATGATACATCTATTCTATGCACACTGAATATTTTGCTATCTAATTGTACCATCAAGTGCTATAATTTCTCAGAAAAATAGTAGCACTGAGCACAAAATAACTCTCTCCCCCCCCCCCTCCACAAAAAAAAATGATTAATGATAAGTTGCAGATCACTAGAATGCTAAATCTACCTGTACATTTTATTTCTACAGTATTGTGCATCGACATTTCCTGAAGTTCATTTCAATGAAAAGGCATGGGAATCCAAAAGAGAAAAGTATAACCCAGACCAACACTTTTCTTGCCCATGCTGTTACTAAAATTCAAGTCTGCAGAGCCAATTTCAGTCTTTAAAGAACCAGTACAGAGGAGAGGGGCAAACAAGTTTCTAAACAAACTTTAAACGTCCTCATCAAGGTATGATTCAAGGTATGATAACTGAACACATACGCATGTACATGTTGTCCAATGAACAAGAAATGTGAAATAAAAACCATCCCTCCCAGCGAGACTCCGACAAACGTGGAATTTGCTCAGCTGCTAGTCCTTGTGGGACACCTGAACACTTTTGATACCACCAAAAAGGTTAAATTATGAGCCCCAGCAGGGTCCTTTGTACATGGTGTCAATCGAAGTTTAGTGGTATTTAACCCTTTGACTTCCGACATATCAATTGAATTTCAATCGCAAATATAATAAGCAAAATTAAGGGTGATATATGTGAACAAACTGAATTAAAACTGTATTGGCGATAAGAACCGATCAAAGGAAATCTCTATTTCACCAGGGGCTGATTGCTCGAAATGGTCTTAGCTATCCTCTTCATGCAAAGACGTCCTGACTTCTTGCGCCATCCTCGTAAGATAGACATACGACATGTTAAGAGGGTGGTGCAAGAACTTAAAGACGCCTTTAGCATGAAGAGGATAGCTACTTAAGACAATTTCGAGCAATCGGCCCCTGTTTACTATTTTTTTCAATAGAGTAAAATACATGTTTCTTGCCCACGAACATTTACCCGACATTTCTAAAAAGTTAGCAACAATGGACTACAATACTTGGAATCCAGTTTGCATACAGTACTTGTTGCTATAGATGTCAGCAAGCTTTTTCATTGCAAAGAACAACCTTTGTGTAAAGAATTCATAAAATTTGTATAATTTTGCAATCCTGCCTATTCAATGAAAATGATTGCCTTTAAGATTGAAACAATAAGTTTGAAAGATTAACATCCAATTTTTTTTATAGACAAGGCTCAATAAGCCCCTTACATAATAAAATTGTGAATCCCTTTCATATGCGTTTTAAATAACCATGCAAGCTTGAATGAAAACAAATTGACAGATCTTTTATTTCAAACAGTGAGACCTTTTACAGATTGCAATGGGCTTGAGTTTTAATTCCATTTTGAACAGTTATCATCTCAGCAAATGAAAAAATCTAAGGATTTTGAGAATGGCACCTTCCCTTTAAATATTACAAATCATATATATGTACATGTATAGTAACATATTTCAAGTAGCCTTGATGACAACAAAGCATGTTAAAAAGAGATGATGGATGACCCGACGATTCCCGCAGGTATTGGCCATAGCTGCAGGGCCGCAGGTGAAATTTAGAATATGTAACGAGTATCGCCGCATTTGTAAGTAGGTTACAGATGCGTGATTACACAGGTAAAGTTGTTCTAGCGGTCTGTAGTTTGAATTCATAATATTCATAATGCACTTGCAATGAGCATGTGTTACCTGTCAGGGGGAATTTTTGGAGGAGAGAATAGTGTATAAAATTGCAAGAAGCTTTATTATTCGTTATTGGGTAATGGGTGTTCGATTTTGAGATTAAAATTGATCTTGTGGCCTGTAATGCATTCATATCGTTGATGACCATAATATTGCACTTGCAGTGAGCAATTTTACGTGTCATGGGGTAATTTTCGGAGGAGAAAATACATGTACATGTAGTATCATGATGCATGAAATGCATGAAAATTATTCATAAATGGGTAATGGGTGTCTGATTTTGCAAGTAAAATTTTTATTATGGTCTGTATTGCATTCATATCAATGATATTGCACATTTGCTGTGAGCAATTTTACATGTGAGGGGGGGGGGAATTTTCGGAGGAGAAAATACATAAAATGCATGAAAATTATTCATAATTGGGTAATGGGTGTCTGATTTTGCAAGTTAATTTTTTCTTCTCATCTGTAATGCATTCATAATGTTGGTGACTATAATTATGTAGCGCTAGTGGAAAGCATGTTGGGGAACATTTCTTGGGGGAAAATACATGTAGTGTGATAACATTCAACAAAAATATTCATACAGTGTAAGTGGGTAATGGTTGTCTGATTTTGTGGGCAAACCTGTTCTATTGGCCTGTAATACAATCATAATGTTGATAACCATTATCATCTTGCACTAGTGGTACGTAAGCATGTGTTGGAGAAAATTTCCTGGGGCGCGAATACAGTAGTGTGACAGAATTAACAAAGAGGGTACATGTAATGGTTGTCTGATTTTGCAGGCAAAGTTGTTCTCCTGGTCTGTAATGCATTCATGATATTGATGAGTGAAATAATATTGCACTAAAAGTGATCATATGCTTGGGAAAATTTCCAGGGGAAATTAGTGTGATAACATTCAACAAAAATATTCATACAGTGTATTAAAGTGGGTAATGGTTGTCTGATTTTCCGGGCAAAGTTGTTCTACAGTGTACTGGTCTGTAATGCATTCATAACATTGATGAGTGAAATTGTAATTGCACTATTAAAATTGAAGTGGTAGGCATTTGTACATTTGTACATACATACAGTGTAGGTAATGTAAGGACCCCACGGAAAAACAGCAATATTTTGTAAATACCGCTGAAATGGGCTATCCGCCGTTTTGTGTATACTTTTATCTATATGTTTTGTATATCATGTTCTGAATTTACGGAAATAAAATCAAACAAACAAACAAACAATCTTTTGTAACAAGATCCACAGACCCTAACATCACAGCGCAGTAGAGTATATCGATATACTGTAGTGACTGCGCTATATAAATTATCTAATTATTATTACTATTATCATAATCTGAAATACATGTTAATCTAATATTGATAATAATTTTGAACTACAAGTAAACATGTCTCACACAGAATTGAGATGAAAAAGACCGACATAAACTTCAATAAATCGCATTCATACTGTGTACTGTACCTATCTCTCTAAAAATAGGAATGGAAAAAAATGGCTTTGTTTCCAATATGAATGTATGTGTACTGATGCATAATGTTATATGTACAGTACAGGTAGTTCAGATTAGCTCAAAATGCAATGTTGTTTTATAAACATTGATTCATTTGCATTTGTTTTCTTTAAATGTCAGGGTCAATTCTAAAAGGGTACATGAAGCTTGTCCTCCTCTTCATGAACCCCTTTTAAGCATATTTTGGCAAATGTTAATTCATGTAGTTTGGTATTGCACTTATTATTATAGTGAATGGTTAATTTTTTTAAAGCATGAAATCTGCTGAAATTTGCAATTTTTCGTCTAGGCTCAGCACATTGTTATTATTTGTTTGTAAATTGTGATGACCCTTTACCTACATGTATGATCTCGTAAAAAGCACCTAAACAGTTCAATAAGACTGCACTGATATACGGGGTAGATGCAAAGCATGTAAGGGTTAAATGAGGATACACTGAAGGTTCTGCAGACTGCAAGTGTTGGCAGGCAGCCAGAAATGGATCTCATGTGCGTAAATGTGTAATGTGTAATGATATGAAACGATGATCACTATAGATGAAGGCCTACATAAAGCTCTCTTGGCTAGGAGAACCCAAACTAATCAACGTTCCTCTATTGGAATGCCAACATCACATAACTTCAAAACATACAAGCCTGACAGACGGTTTGATCATCAGCAACGAATGTCATTAGAGAGATACAATGCGCCGCAGTGACACGCCATGCAGCAAAGTTGCGCATGGAACATGAAGTATGTTGCGTGCTATCGTGTCCGGGGCGCGAGGTTATTGATGTGCACTGGATGCGAGCCATCCGTGACGGCGAGACATGATGCGTTGAACGGCTTGAAATACCGGAGGGCTAACGAGGGTGATTTCCTCAAGGGAATATAGTTAGTTTGAATAACTTTCAAGGCAGTGTTGACTGCAGGCCCACACATCTGCTTTGGTGTTATGTTAAATGCCTCTCTATAATGTTTAGAGTAGTCTGGAGGTGTTATTATTTCAATGAAAGACATTGCAGTCTATCTACTTTCTGCTATCGCTTTCCATATTTACTTCAAATACTTTTTTCAATTACACCACCAGATTTTGGGGACAAAAAGCTAACTTAAGAACGTAATCAATTACCAAATTCTGAATCAAAGTTATTACAAAATTACAATGCCCATGAGCTGACATGCATAAACATAGTAACATTGAACACATCTTTAGTTTTGATGAAAACAAAATTCAGCAGAGACTGTTTGGACAGACACACACAAAAAAAACACTAAATTTTCTTTTTCACCTTTTGTACAGCCTAAAATTGTGTCCATATTTCCCACACCTTGGGAAGATCATCAAACTTATCCAGGACAAAATCTCACATTTATGTGAAAAAAAAACTTTTTAAATAGGACTTTTAAAAAATATTTGCGATTGGTACATACATGAAAGCATAACGTATGAGAGTCTGGGTATAAAATAGCATTCTCAAAAACCTTTTCTCAACTTTGAAAAAAATTGGACTGCCCTCATTTGTGTTCCATCTTTCCCACTTCTTGGGAAGATCATCAACCTTTTCCTACAGAAAATTCGAATTTTTTGCTTTTAGTGAAAGAAAAACCTTTTCAAATATTGACAGGTACTGTACAGCATATGCAAGTGTAGACTATAAAATCCAATTCTCAAGTTCTCTCTCAACTTGTACCTACAGTACATGTACCTCATTTGTGTTCCATCTTTCCCACTTCTTAGGGAGATCACCAACCTTTTCCAAAAGATAATTTTACTTAATATTTGCTTTTATGTGAAAGAAAAACCTTGACATAGATTGACAGGTACAGCCTACATGCAAATCTAGGATATGAAATAAAATTCTTGAGGGGTATACACTCTGCAAGCTCTGCTTTTTAGTATACCCAGCTCCATTTCCAGCCCTATCATTATTTCTTTTGTTGTTAGATCTTACTATTATACCCCAAGTTGACTTTTAATGTATGCATTTACAAATGTATCTTGATTTTATATTTGGAACTTTGTCATTGATTTTTCGTTATATTTTGATTTGATTGGAAATGAAAGTAAACTAAAACTAAAACTAAACTAAACTCTCTCTCTCTCTCTCAACTTGTACTGACCTCATTTGTGTTCCATCTTTCCTGTTTCTTGGGAAGATCACCAACCTTTTCCAGATCATGAAGAGCCTTTGGTAAGACTACCTTCTTCTGAGGTACGTCTGTAAAGAGACAGAGGCAGACAATTACACTTGAGAAAAGGGTATGAAATTCTGTTTACAACCAGAATGATACTGAAGCAAGAATACAATATAATTTCAATTCTTCCGAGGTACAGAAGGGGGTAGGACATCTGTTGACATCAGTATGATACTGAGGCAAGAATACAACAAAAATCTATTCAAATTCTTCTGAGGTATGTCTGCAGAGAGACAGAAATAATCAATCACATTAACTTGAGAAGGGGTATGAAATATGTTGATATTCTGTACATGTATGATACTGTAGGCAGAAAACAACAAAATTTCAATTCTTCTGATATGTCTGAGTGACAGAAATAACCAATTTCCATTTCAATGTACAATGACTTGAAATCAGCATGATACATGTACTGTGGCAAGAATACAAGAACATTTCTAATACATCAACACTTTCCAGAATTCCTAATAAATCACTGTTCGCCCCTTTACGTTAGGTCATACCAGCTTTTAAAAAGGTTGCAAGGATATTGTTGCGGTCCAAATTAAAAATCAAAACCCTAATTTTTATCTTTCTATGTTTAATAACAGTACAGATCATGTTGTCCTATTTTGCAGTTTAGGCAGCCGCAGTTAGTATTGCTTACACTTTTATGCATAACAAGTTACATACATGTATATTGGGGTAAAATTTACAGTGAATTTTGTTCATTTGTTTAGAATATTTTTGGATTGTAACATTTGAAACAACATATTTTGCATGTCTCTGTGAAACTTGAAAATGTAGAACATTAACAGTTGACAAAAGAATGAATCTAAATTTATTGACGAGATGATCGTTTCATCCGAATTCTAATTCATCATTGTCAATAAACTGTGAAACAATTTGTTGTTCTACCTCAGTTTGCGCAAGGTTATTGATATCCATCTGGTGTGCAATATTTACAGCAATTTGTATTGTCCACTTAAATTTTTTTTTTCTCATAAAAAAGCAACCAAAATACTAGACCGGGCCCTAAATTAGCCTACGGCAACCCATTGATCTAACCCAAGGCAATTGCTGTGGGTGCACCCTTTGCTGGCCTTGGTGCCCTCTTTGGTTTCCCTGTATTTCTCCATTGTCTTGCCATAGGGAAAAAGTGTCCTTCCTCAAAATTGCCTTGACTCCCTGAAATCATAAGTGAATTTCAAGGCCTGCCAGACCATCTTCATGAGCTCCACAAACGAAATTGTAAATAGAGGATTCATAAATTAGAAGGTCATTCCTAATGTTTATTTCTTTGTACAGCAAAGCTTTACTTTATAGCGGCGGTCCATGCTGTATCCATTTGTGTTCAAACCAATGGAACTGGGTGGCAGTGCATTGAAAATAATTTTCGCACCAGATTTGGCCTTAGAAATCTTTGGAAAGTAGGCACAATATTATCTTTGTTATGAGACCCAGCAAAATTACTTTAATTTTCAATTAATTTCTAAAAATCTTAAAGCCCAAGTAAAGTTTTGGTAAAAGCGAATATTTTTGTCCCAAAATGTTGTCTTCAAATCTAAATAAAATAAAATATAGTATCATGAACATGCTGCACAAAAAATCGTGTGAAAAATGAATGAGTTTTCGTAACCCTAAAATGTGCAAAATATATCAGTGTCGTGTCCCGCAACACTAATTCAATATTTTCTTTCTTGATAAATAACACCTTCTCATGCACCGAATTGGATGAAAATTTCAAAATTTAATCTTTTTATATTATGCTTTTGTCAAATCTCAGAAATAACATTGCATATATATGCCCAATAACAAGCAAAATATTGTTATTACAAAGAGAGGGCTCAAAATGTGATCTATCAGTCAAATTCAAATTTTCACCAAAGAAAGTATTAGTTCGTAAAAAATATGCTTTGGTCACTAAATATGTGTGAGTTATATACGTCATGATAATCATCCCATAGAATTATAATTTCTTAATCGTTACCAAAACTGTATTTGGGCTTAATAAAAGCCTATTCTTTGCATACGTGTAAAATATAATTAAAACTACTTTTGAACATGCTTTTGGTGGTGACCTGTTCGTATTTCGAACTTTTTCTCTGCAACCAATCAAAATGATTTTTAGATGGCGTACACTTTCTGACTAACTACTGAACTCTGACCAGAGTATACCGCCCTTTGCATCTTGAAGCCGTATTTTTGGGTTGGGCAAGCATTGCAAAATTGCTGAAGTAAAACTGTGGTAGAATATATGGCATGCATCGTGGCAATCCCGGAGGCTAGCGAACATCTGCACGTACTGAATAAACCCATAGAAACTTAGGCCCCTGTTACACCGAAAAATTGCCTACCCCAAAGCGGCCCAGGTCCGTAGCGGGGCAGGTTCCGACCTTGAGGGGATTAGCGACGGGCGAGTATGGTCCGAAAAAAAAGCATGTTTAGACCGCCCTCCATCTCAACCCAAAAAACCTTCACTTGAGTCCATTGCCTCTCAGGAATGTTGTAAATGAAGAAACAGCATCGCACACTAGTCTTCTGTCACAGACCATTGGTTACATATTATGCAGTGCATATCAATACGTGTCTGATTCATAGTCTTCAATTAGAAACTGGGAAACTGAAAGCGATGTCTAAATTATGATTATGAGTAGCTTTGGCAGTAGATTACGAAATTCCCTGTGCCGAGAAGTAAAAATTCAAAAATGAGAGTCTGTGAATTCAGACTAGTTACGGACCTGGAGCGGTTTGGGTCCTGTTTCTGTTTACACCGCGATTTTTCCGACCCTGAACCGCCCCGAAACCGCCCCGAGACCATATCGGGATGTGGTCTCGGATCGGTTTGCTTGAGCGACCCTGGGCCGGGTTGAGGTCGGTTCTTCGATGTTTACACCAACAAATTAACGACCCGAAACCTACCCCAAAGCGACCCGAAACCGACCCGAAACCGACCCAGGGTCGCTATTTTTTCCGGTGTAACAGGGGCCATAGGAGGCCCTTGTCCTGGAAACATTGCGTCAACTATGATTTTTACACCTGCAGATTCGACCAAGAAACCTTTGATAAGTAGGCACAAGATTTTAATTTAAATTTTAAGGAAGAACACACTCAATCTTCAATGAATTTCTCAAAAATCTTAAAACTGAGGAAACAAAATGACATTATATACTGCCTTACTGGATACAGTTATCTCTGTTCATTGATTGGTTTAATGAATATGAATGTCACATGATTAAAAATAAACCAACTATCTTAGTATCGAAGAACTATTTACGGATCCGTAAATAGTACCGAAAAACTATTTATGGATTCTGTCCTAATTTAAACACTAGATGGCGCTCTTCCCGGACACCCGGAATAGCGAGCGATGTGTTACATGTATGGTGAGCGATGTGTTATGATGTGTTCAAGTGTTATTGTGACTACCAAGTATCATCAAGTGGTAAGTTTGAAATCCATTATTTTATCTTTTTACGAATCAAAATGCACTATTTTCTGCTCAAAAAGTTACGCTGTTTAAATTAAAATTAAATAATTAATAAACTCACATTTTAATTTGTCTTGTCAATGGCAATGTCTAAGACTATTGACTATAATTGTCCATTCTGTTGCTAATGTACACGCCAACTGTGGACTTACTCTACCATTGGATCACTATATTGAGACAATGTTGGATAAAGAATGATATAATTTTTATAGTTTGTACTTTATAGATCATCAAGTCTCCTGTACTGTGCCTGTGAAACTCGCGCACTGACGAGACTCGGTGCAGTGTACGGATGCAAGGGAGTTCATACGCCGTGTGCACTGCACTAGGCTGCCGCAGAAAACACAGGGGAAGTTCCCGAACCGGCGAAAATGAGAACAACAAATAGTCAACAGTCTGTCACAATAAATAACATTTTATACATGAAAAATAGCATTGTATAACATACCTTCTTCTCCATTAAGGGCCATCATTTTACACAACGCCAATATCCATCCTAAGAGCGTTCGAAATCCAGAGGAATTGGTGGAAATGTATTTATCAGTCGGTGATGTTTGTGTTTTGAATAGGAAAATTACGCACAGCGCGCCTTGGTTGAAACTAGGAGATCAATTTAGGACTCTGCGCAATTCACGCTCGATTGCACCGGGTGAGTCTAGCAGCCAAGAAATTTTCCGCATTGCCAATCTAAGGCAATTTTTTAATGTTGCAATCTTTGGAGATGAATTTCATTATCAATTTCAATGTAATTTTTCAAAAAATGTAATATTTCTGAAACGCTATTACTGTGATAACCCAAATAACTATAAATGAATCAGACTGTCCTTTTTAATCTAGCCAAAATGTAATGAGTCTCTAGCTTTAGTGATCTCGCTTTACACACACCAAAAAGGTTACTGATATTGGTTTATTTATTTATAAGCTTATTTATCTATCTATCGACCAAAAGGTATTAGTATAATCGATTTATCTGAACTTCACTCAGATCATTTTCAACGGAACAGAAAAATGATGTGTATTATAATTATAAGATTGCATGTACTCTAATAGGACTGGTGTGAGTCTTTATGAATGTTCAATTTTTACTTATCTATGACATTTCGATCGAAATTATTCATATTTAACCACATAAAAAGTATAAATTTTCAAATTTTAGTATTTTGTTGTTTATATTGTATTTATTCGTTAACCACTTAAATGATCTGAATGTAAAGCTAATATAATGTGAACGTTGTTTCCCTATTGTATTGTCACGGTCAAATTGTGGATCTTATCTAATTGAGGTGGAAAAAAAAGAATAAAGTTTATGGAATCTGTTGTGAACATCGAGATTTGCGTTAAAAGAATAGTTGCTTGTTTAGATACGCACGATTCTACGAGCGACTGGTGAACCGTTTCTTCATACAGTGATACCCCCTCCTGCCCACATTTTAAAAACATTCCGCACTGATGAGAAGAATGATGATGATGAGGAGGAGGAGGAGGAGGAGGAGGATGATGGTGATGGTGGTGATGATGATGATGATGATGATGGTGACGGTGATGGTGAAGGTGATGATGATGATGATGATGATGATGATGTGATGGAGGTCGTAGTGGTGATTGTTATTTGAGTATTTATTTTCGCTATTTATTTCTTATGTTGCTTAAGACTGGAGCCATAAAAAAAAGTGAAACTGATAAATAAAAAAAGTGCTAAAAGAAAATCTCACAGTATCAACTCATGGAGAGGCCAATGCTAATGTTGTTAAAAAAACATGCTTGGTTATCCTCGATCAACGGACCAACCCTCTTATTTCTTGGTTGTAATATCGCCGATGGGAAGTTGGCCAACCCCCCCCCCCCCCCCCCATCCCTCCTCATTTTATTTTATTCATTTTTTCATTATTACTAACCCACCTGCATGTAGGAAAATACAAAAAAAAAAATCGTTTTCTTAAGACTTGACTTTCTGAAAAAGTAATGCGTATTAATCTTAAATCATGTGTATTGCATCTATTTTCATATTGTTATACTGTTTATATTTTGTTGGAAATGAAAGAAATAAAAAGATTAAATGATATGATCAATTCGAGATCCATTCCAACCCTGAATATATAGACCCTATCCAATAGACCACCTGGTATACCCCACCAGAGATGCCTCGTGAAATATTTGTTTATAATTACAAAGCAAGTTGTGTGTTGAAAAAATATTTACTTTCTTTCATTTCAGAGAGAGACGAAGATCTGTTTGGACTGTTTACAAAATATAATAGCGCCCTCTTGTTGTGCGAAGCGGTATAAGATTTTCGGACAAATAACCTCATTCAGGCATTCGCATCATAGTTTCATATACAGACATTGTACGACGCATGTTTGACAAATTTTCAGCAGAAAGAGAGGGAAGGGATTTCTTTTTTGTGTGTATCTAGCTATTGTGAATGATTGAATGAAGTTGTTTATTTTGTCCCCTCCGCTCACGGTGAATTTAGTTTGTTTGTTTGTTTGTTACTGACCAATGGAGGATCATATGAACACCTTACCGTATTATCCACTTGGTCACTGGCGTATCCAAAATTTTACACCCCGAACGAGAGCCAGTGGCCAACTGCCTGTTTAGGTTGCTGTAGGTTTTTTTGGTAGCTTTATTTCACAACTTGAACTGAACAAGACGAAGACGGGGAGCGAGACAATCTTCTAGAAATTTTTAGTCTGCCCATGTAGCTACTGACAAGGAGGGAGAATGGAAAACAAAAGGCTTCTGAAAATTGTCTACTCTTTTTGCATCATTTGTAGCCCAGGCTCATTCTACAAGTACAAGAAAGGTCCCAAATCACCCGCACTGCTATGGGCATGTTTGGCGTTTATTGACCCAATAGATCCCTCATGACATTAATTTTGAGATCTTGGCTATTGAGACCAACGGATTGGTGTGCAGACGATTTACTTCTGGGGCCAATTGCACGAAATAGTCGGAGCTATCCTCTTCATGCTAAAGAGGTCCTCATTTCTTGTGTCACCCTCTTAACACAGACACAAACGTGAGTACATCTTCATAGCAAGAAGAGGATAGCTAAGAACAATTCGGGCAATTCGCCCCAGTTTTTTAAGGGTTTGGATGAAATGAAACCTATTTTAATAATAGTCTCAACATGCAGAAATCCCTTAGTTCGGGCGGTAGTTCAAAATGAAAAGGATCTAGTAAATCCGATTTTCATGTGTGATTCCAAAAGCTCATTGCTCTTAATCGGATAAATCCAAACAGGGAAAAGGATGATTAATTCCGATGGTTCGAACGTCAAAAAAAAAAAAAAAAAAAAAAAACCACGAAACGCAATTCGTTATTCCAAATGCATGTTAATCTGAAAATTACTCAATAAGGTTCGCTATTATCATTGGTTGATGCGAGAAACTTCATTTTATTATGAGACGGACAGATCTTTGGATTAACTTATTTATTTTCTTCTTGCAACCCTCTCAATATAGACGTACGACGTACTACGAGAGTGACACAAGAGGATAGCTCTGCCTCAGATCTTCCCTAGCAACTGCCCCCTGTATTTTAATTTCGGCCTTATGAATCTTTCATAATTTTTTTAATTATTCAAGTTTTATCTGTTTTTGATTCAAAGTCTTAATTCGGAATACCATTTTGCATTTTCGGACTATTTCGGAATAGCGAACCTTTGAAAAATAGCATTCTAACATGAGAAACTGTGACTGGTAGATTGATTGGTCTAACATGTACACACGCTGACGATCCGTCATTCAAATTTGGCAACAAAACGATTATTATTAGCATTATTACTACTATTATTGTCATTATCATTATAATTATTACTATTGTTATTAATGTTGTTGTTGTTATTATTATCATTATTAATATTAGCATCCTTTTGCTAATAATCCCAATGTCTGCGGTCAATTTGGCAGTCCCAATTTGGCCAATTCCTGATCGGTGGTCGGGGCAAGCATTTTGGGGTGGATTGAGGACCATAAAACAACCCTCGTCTCTATAAACATATACCCATTCGACTCATCTTCTTTTTCTTTTTCAATTTGACTGTTATGTATTTATGTGTAATTGTATATATACTCGCATTTCCTATATATCCTCTGTGCTTTGTACCTTTCTACTAATTATCTGTAATATTATCATTATTCTTCCTATTATTTATATGACCTGTGGAAATAAAATTTGCGTGTATTTTTGCATGAACCAATGTTTTTTATTCTTATTTATTTCATCATTATCATTCATGATTTATTTTTTTTTGGGGGGGGGAAGGATGTTTTGTTTCTTTCCTATCCAAGGATTTTTAGTGCTCATGAAGAGGCATTAATGGGGAGAATTTCTTCCTCGACCCCTATTTAGTTTTTTTTTATCCGCCCCCAGGCCTGGAGAATCGTACAAACCATCTTCATCAATATAGTTCTTTACTTCGACTAATCTAAATGACCTCCTCACTCACAGTCTGTTGTCTGATTCGGAATAAGGCCTTGATACGTGTTATAAAACTTCCACAAACAATCCAAATCTTCACTTAAGCCATTTTCGTTTTCATTTAAAAGGAAGCCAAACATCTGACAGGGGAATAATATGCCTAATGATGGAGATTTGAATTTGAAAGAAAAGAGATAATAGCATTTCAGCAATCGTAACCATGTAAAATATATACGCATTAGTAGATCATTTTATAAACCAATAAGTCTTCATCGGCATTGGAAGCTATGCTGCTTTAGTTGGGGCGGCCAGCGACTAGAGGTTGTGATTTGTAAGTTAATTTTTCTTTGTTAAATTCTATTTTGAAGCCTGAATATTACAAATTTTTGGAAAGACGACTATGCTTTCGAACTAGGTCAAAAGTTACATTCACTTTAACGCAAATTTTACTGTGCAACTACGCAAGAGTTTTTTTTCACCTACGCGACTCCTCACCGAATAGCTGACAAACTTGACGTCATCAACTGTCTAATTTTTAGCCTTCTTTACCACATTTTTTTCCTTCCCCGTATCTGGCCGC
>BQKZ01001311.1:45934-56654 GCA_036244855.1 Temnopleurus reevesii
GGGGGGGGGGGGGGGGGGGGGGGGGGGGGGGGGGGGGGGGGTCTCGAGTACCGAAACGTGGGAACAATGGGCTCAAATTCCTAGCTAGAAAGGTTGCTTTTTAAAGCTTGTCAGGGGCTGTCGTGTGAGGGGCGCCGGAAATCAGTAGAGCCGTCGCCACGGCCATGTCAAATCCTGGGTACGAGCGTGTATAAAACCCAAATAGTATACATAACCACCTGCATTGAAAGGGATGGCTAAGTAAAAATAAAACATAAGAATCAAGGTAAATCAATGACAACCTTAAACTCTGGAGACATTAAAGAAATAGTGATAATAGTCAAGAAAAGAAAATTGTCATAAAACCTCCTTTCGAAGGAACACGGCTACATCATTTCCTTGGTGATTCCCTGGAACTATTCAACAAAATAACATTTGAGCTTGACATGGTGACACAAATCAAAGCCCTTTCATATATCAATTAGTCTTCCAACGTCATAACATTTTTAAGCGTTAAAAGACATGCACATTCTGGCTTTTTAAAAGCACTTCGATGTTAACACGTCCTTTCATGTACTACCCATTTAATAAGATGTCCACCTGCCGTCATCATCATTTATCAAGCAATGATTGTAAAGAAGTACGTATTTTTGTTATTAAATGTCCTTCGTTCAAGACAAAAAAAATCAAGAATATGGCTCGCAATATCAATCAATATCATTTGATAATCAGAAATAAAGAAGGAAAATGCATCCCGGATGCTTCAAAAACCCTTTTCTTTGTTTCTTTTTTAATCTTAAGTCATTGGTCATGTTGGTTATTACTTGTAGCAAAATACATAAGATTTCAAAACAAATATTTAAGACGAATAACCAAGGACAATTTTCAATTGTTACCTTATATAAAATAATTGATTTTTCGTGGAAATACGAGAATATGGTTCTATAGGAAATGTATAAAAAAAATTTGTTCCTCGAAAATGTAAAAACTTCCAACGATTATTCCCAGGTGCAGGAGGTCCATAGTATGAGCTTGGGGAATTCTAAATGTACCTTCCTCGGCATTTCACGCTAAGCACCTCCGGTCCGAAGAAAGTGTGAAAATTAATCAGTGTCCCGTTAACGCTGCCAGACAACCCGTTAGGTGATGGCTAAAGTCGCAACATACGTCGTGACTCTGGAGCAAGAAAGACATCGATTCATAGCATAAATATGGCGATAGTGCCCTTTTGCTGCTTAATCCCTCGATTAGCGCTCACCCGTGAGCGCATAATGAAGACAAGCTATACATTTTACACCTGAGAGCGATTACCCTCAGCGTGTCCGAAGGTTTGGGTAATTAGCAATATTTTGCCCGTGCATTTTCTATCAAGTTTAAATAAATTGTAAATGAATGCTGTAACTTAATATCTGGATGCAAGTTTCATAATTTCTCATGTTTTAGTTGTGGTTCTTTAAGAAGTTTTAAGTGCTTGCAGGTTGATTTCTAAAGGCTTGTAAAAAATGATATTGCCAAAGACATTACGCCTTGGGGAAAAATCGAGGCACGTCTTTTGAATCTGAACATAAAGTTTTTGTTGTATTTTCTAGGATTTCAAAATCTTCATCTTTCTTATGACCGGCGATTCACCTCTTACGAGCTGTTTCTATAGAAAGCTGCAATTGATCGTTAAGATGCAATTAATTGATCGGCATACGTCAGTCAAAATCAGTGATCCATACCCGTCTTGCTAAAAGCGAAGACCATGCGCAAATAATGTCATCAAATTAATTTAAGACCGACTTGCAGTTGATCTTTAATCAATTGCGGCTTTCTGAGACTCATAATAAAAGATAATTCGTATTCTTGAAATTGAAATGAGTTTGTTCAATAAGATGACAGTGAAGTGTCAGCGATTTCAGAGGAATTAACGGGGTCGGAAATTGACCTAAGAACAAATGGCGGCATCGACGAAATGATGTGAGCCCAGAAATCACTGATATTCATCATGATAGGTTATACCAGGGAATTGTGAGGTTATACAATACATTTGGTCAAAGTTCATATCGATCACTTGTTATTAGCAACCGATGAAAACACACTCGCACTAACCAGTAATCACACACACAACAAATATTTTCATCGATTGCCTTGGTAGTAACCCTACATTGCCTTTATAAATGAGAATAAAACATCTTTAAATACTGAACACGATATAAACTATTCTGAAAATTTAAGTCCAGCGCACACAATAGATCCGTACACCGTGTATTCGACTGTGTGGACACAACAATGACAAACTAGTTCCGATTTTAATAGCATTACAACGGAGCATTGAATTTGCGTTCAATTAATTTTTTTTTTTTATAGTTTATATCGTGTTCCTGATTTAAAGTTTTTACAAGGTTCGTGCCTGGAATCAACGGATTATGAGTCAAGAACACAGACCATAGATTAACCAAACACTTCTTCATGTTTTCATAATCCGTACTTGCACTGCGACCTTTCAGACAAGGGTACAATGTAAAGGAATCCGCGCCCATTTGATAATTTGACCTATAAAACCCAACTATAAAGGGGTAACAATACCAAGACGTTCGACGCGAGCACCTTCATGTAGCCTTGTTTTCAGGCTGATATTCATTATCTTCTTTATTAAATCAATTCGCGGTTAAATATGTTTCCAATATGATTTGCATTAAGAATCGTGCCCCCTAGTTTTGGCTTGTTGTGTTTCGTTTGTCAAGCATCACCAGGAAGTTATTTTTTATATATTTTCTTTCAACGGTATTATCATATATCGGGAGGTTCTTTCTTCCCCGACACAACGAAAGTAGCCAAAAAGTATTGCTGCATGAAAACAAAGCAACACTTCAAAGTGTATCACTAATCCAAAGTCATACAAATAATGATGAATATGACTGACTGTAAGATCACGAACAAAGCAGATGTGTTTTTGACCCCCCATGCCTTTTTAGAAGATGTTGTCGGAAGTGAGCTTGCCAAAACGCAAGCATGCTCCCAGCCTTCTTGCCGTTTTTTTTTTTTTTTTTTTACTCGCAATGCATTATGCGATAGGAATAATGATTATAATTATAGAAGACAACTATTCAATTAATTTGTAGCTGTAATGATGGTCTCTTGCCATATTGCCCTATGGCCACCGTCACACGGACATTTATCTTCGGTAGATGTGAACATAGCAAATGCAATGTGTAGCTTTCTGTCTATGTTGGTTCATCTCTATTATTAAATTTCCCGCATGTGTCTCTTCAAGATGATTCTATTTAAGATTTACATGTGTTGAAATTGTTACAGTGCGTTTAATGGCATTCAAACGCACAGTGGTTCTGACTCTCGCCTTTCAACCAGAGGGTCATAGGTTCGAATCCCATCCTGTCATTAATTTCCTTCAGCAAGAAATGCATCCACATTGTGCTGCACTCAACCCAGGTGAGATGCTTGGGTACGTGGTAGGAATATTTATTCCTTGAAATACCAAGTGCACTGGTGTACGCCGGGCTACAGCCAGGGTAATAATAATGCAAATCACCTTGAGCACTCGGCAGAGTGGATATCTGCGCTTTAGAAATTGCATCTATTATTATTTTTATTACAAGATGTATAAAACCAAGACTTCAAAATTTCATATACACATTTGAATAGCGTAATTTATATTTTGTAGTATTATATTTTGTAGTAGTTTAATCAAAATGTATTGCTATTATATAAGAGTCCTCAAAATTTGAAATACAATAAGTATCATTTTCACTTGAAAGTTAACACCTTTGAAGGAAAATGAGTAGTAAGAATCATTCACGGGGCAACCATTTATCTTATTAAAGATATGAGTGGTCCTTAAAGGGACATATCAACTCTCAACATTTTGACACGAGTGTTCTCATAATATATCATTATGTTTTGATTCATAACCTATGTAAACGAGAAGTATCATTATCCATAAGATGAATCATTTTGTTAAAATAAAGGATGTTGTTAAGATGAATCATACATACATTGTATGATTGTATGATGCTCATCATTCTCTCATATAAATTGAATTTCTTTAAGGACTAGAATATCCTGTTCTTTTTCCTTTTTGTATCACTTTCAATTTGTTGTTAATTATTTTAGAGAGGTTCTTTTCAAACAGGGCTTGAGAAACGTAGGAAGCTGTTATAATAATGATCACATATACGTTCTTAGATAGAGCCGATAACACTAATTTTGTCAATCATCCCTAAACGCTCTACAATGTACCATAATTACCCTGGCCTTAGCATTATAATTGTAAGTAGCGCGCTTCATTTCAAGGAAAAAATACATTTACCCAATTTGGGTAGAGTGCACCACAATGTAGATGAATTTCTTGCTGAAGGAAATGAACTCCATGGATGGGATTCGAACCTGCGACCTTCTATTTAAAGGCGAAAGTCTAAGCCACTACACCATTATTCCTAATAATTGTGTCATTAACATGTCTATTGCGGTTTTCAAATTACGTTTCACCCACACACCCATCTCATGTGGGTTTATTTTAAAGAAATACACTAAAAAACACTTCACAGCAAAAGAAACACTGGAAGCAAGTCAAGGCTATTTCAGAGTAGCAAATCATATTCAGCGAAAAATATTAAACCCTTCAGCATAAAGACAAAAGTGGCTCTCCCGTTTAATTTGAAAGTCATTAACATGTGTATAGAGTTTTCAGATCGTCTCTCGTGCATATTTCTCCATATCCCCGGTGTTTCTCAGAAACACACAGTATAGCTACAAAAAAGACACTGAAAATATGAAAGAAATATTACAAAGAACCAAATAATATCCAATGAAAAATGATAGAACCCTGCAGCATAGCTGTAAAAACAAAAGAGGCTATCATGCTTGATTTGAAAATCATTAACATGTCTATAGAGTTTTCAGGGCGCCGTAACATGAAGCTTTCCAATCGATCGTAAGATTGATATAAATCGTAAATCTATGGAAAATCATGTACCAAAGGTTTGCGATTGATCGCAATCTATTTTATGTTACACGCCCCTGATTTTCTTTCATCCACATGCACCCCTCTACCATCTCCAGTGTTTCAGAGAAACACCCTTCAAATCTGCGATGACACTTGACGTTTGACAGGCAATATGAGGAAAATTAACATCACAATAGCTCTATGAACATCAGGAACATAATGGACACAAGGAAAATATTGCCTGAAACCTGGGGCCGATTGCTCGCAATGGTCTTAGCTCTCCTCTTCATGCTAAGACGTCTTGACTTCTTGTGACATCCTCGTAACATAGGCATTAGCGTCGATACGACTATGTTAAGAGGATGGCGCAAGAACTGAAGACGCCTTAGCATGAAAAGGATAGCTAAGACTATTTCGTGGAATTGACCCCAGGTTGACATTTCTCTGCAGAAGAAAAACGATGGAAATCTTTTTGTGTGTATCTAATTATTTTGAACGCTTGAATGAGATTGTTTACTTTGTCCAAAATCCTTAGTCCCACAGCATGCTTAACGCATTCAGGAAAGGATATATAATTATTCGTTTCCTGCAAATTGGCAACACTAAAATGTCTAATTCTCTTTTTCAAACATTTCAATTAAATATAATGTTACCAATTTGATAGTTAATGTTTATTGCCATAAAGTGTCGTAAAAAGTAAAAACTTTGCAAATCTCCATGGATTTGGTGCATTTTTTCTTCTCCTTCTCCTCATGCATCTGGTATACTTTTGAGCCCGGCATCAAAACTTATAGACCCAACATATCTAAATAGCAAATCAGATCATCCATTGAAAAGAAAAAGAATACTCCCACAGCCTTAGAAGTAGACTATTTCTTGGAAGAAATATGAAAGGTGAGACCCATCTAATGGTCCCCTTCCACTCCGCATGAAATGTGAGATGATGCTAAAGGATGCACGAGTGCAGTAAATGAGAAGCCCAATTTATCTTCAGGTGGATGAAATTAAGTATTGGTATGCTTAAATGGCGTCCAGACTTAGAAAATTGCAACTCATTCACATCTTTGCGTTTATAGCCAATGCCTGCCCAGAAATCATAGAGGTATATGCCAAAAATGCAAACGGCGCGACGCTCCGTGAACGTTCGGAGTAGCTCAAGACGCTTAGCTTTATTAAGCGCTTAGAGAGACTTCTGTGATTCTACGGGGTTGGGTCAATTTTTGTGACATCCTCAAACCCCTATGTCCATGCCTTTGTCAAACTAGGCAAATACAATTCAATAATGACATTACTCCAAAGACCATATCAATTTATTGGACATTGACATCTGACAAATTTCTTGTACTTTCAAAAGCAATATGAATTCCATGTAACGTAGATAAATTTTCTGTATGACTGTAGCTTCAAATCCAGACAAGATTTCCAATTTAAATGTGTATTACTGAGAAAAAAGGGTAATTATCATCAATAGATCAAAGTTAAGAAGACCTGTATTAATCTTCACAGTGAAGTGATAAAGTGGATACGTCACATGTACTTCGCATGGAAAGTTGACACAACCCAATGGGAATACCACCAGACAAAATTATAATTATTTTCATTGTTATCATTGCTGTTTTCTTATTGTTATTATCATTATTATTATTATCATTATTATTATTATTATTATTATTATTATTATCATCATCATCATCATCATCATCATCATCATTGTTATCATTGCTGTTTTCTTATTGTTATTATCATTATTATTATTATCATTATTATTATTATTATTATTATTATTATTATTATCATCATCATCATCATCATCATCATCATCATNACAAACTCTGCTGTCTGGTGTTCATACATCTATTGAAATTGTATGTTCTAGGGTGAAGAAATGAATAGGCGGGTTTACGAATAGATGCAAATTTTAGGCATAACTCCAACTCAAGTGTTGTTCGATCTTGACAACCCAAAAGCTTGCCGGAGGCTTACCCGACATAGCAACAAATGATGTATGCAAACTATATTCCAAGTCTGGAAGTCCAATAGGCGGGTTTACTTGTATATTCAAATTTATGTGTTTTTTTTTGCCACTGAACGCAGTTACGTGGTATTCCTTAAACGGTTCCTTATCAGACTACAATACTTGGAATCAAGTTTGAATACATTACTTGTTGCTATGTCGGGTTGTCAAGAACAACATTTGTGTTAAAGGTATGCATAAAATTTGAATCTATTAGTAAACCCGTCTATTGTGACAGCCCGGTTTAAGAAACGCTATCTAAAGCCCCGGTCACATAGGAACCCGGAAGCAACACGATTCACCCCGACTCTTTGTTAATTCAGAGTTAACTGCCTCAGAACAACGAGTCGGGGTGAATCGTGTTGCTTCCGGGGCCCTATGTGACCGGAGCTTATCTATACGTTCGTTGGCACATAATTTTGAATATGTTAGTAAACTGGCCTTTTACCATTCAACATTTGACCCTGCTCTGATAAAAGTCTAAAAAGTTAAAAAAAAACTCCGGAAATATATATCTTTCAAATTCATTACGCTTGACTCTCGTTTTCATAGATGTCTTTGTTTTTTGCCTGCTTCCATCTCGCTTTCGCCCGTTTCTTCAATACATGGTCACCTTTTCTTATTTTTCCCCAAAGGGCTAAAGGCTCAATCTCACTTTCCCGTTTATACCCCTCGTTCATGAATACCCCTAGCGTTCATGAATTTTAGAAGTACGATCCATGAATGCAGAAATACTGGGGAAGACGCTTAGCTAAAAGGCTTAGCTGACTCGAGCGTGCATCGAGTAATCGTCAAAATCCTTTAACGTCGGCCAAGCGTTTTATCTACGTGTATCAGCGTTCAAGGAGCGTCTTTCAAATATCACGAACGCTAGATAGACGTTAGAAGTTAAAAGGAAGTAATTAATAATTTCTTAATGATGGAGAGAGTATATCGGAATTCGATTAGACCACAAAATGGAGAAATACAAACTGCAACCCCACCCTGCGGCACAGTCCTTTACGACGTGCTTACTGTTTTGCACGCTTCTCCTTGTTCATATTTTCTTCATCTTACCTTTATTATCTTTGGAACTTCTNTTTCATTTAAAAAATTCTCAACTGCCAGATGATAGAGGTTATCTGAAAGATTAATGGTGCATATAGACTAAAATGGGAAAATATCAGGCTTTAAAATCAACGTTTAGTGCTTTAAACAAACGAAAATGTAAAACGTCGCCTCCATAGGCTTTGTACTGGAATTAATGCGTGGGTCCTATGCTTTAATTCAATGTTCATAGATATCTTGATAGTGCATGTATAACTTTCTTTGTTTTTGCATCCGCTGTTGATTTTTCATCTCTCTGAATATATTTAGATAGGGCAGACAGCTTGGTTTGAGGATTTTTAAATTGTGCAACCGCAATTTTAAACGGTGTCTTTAACAACTCGGGCCTTCCCATAGCTCTATGGACATAATGGACACAACGAAAGTAACTCCCATATTCATTGCCTGAAAGCTGGTTGACATTTCTCTGCAGAAGAAAGACGATGGAAATCTCTTTTGCGTGTATTTAAACGCTTGAATGAGATTGTTTGTCTTGTACAAAATCCTTTGTCCCTTAACAGAATCCATTTTGCAACAAATCCATCATTATTCCTTTCCTATAAATTGGCAACACAAAAATGTCTAATTCCCTTTTTCCCTTTTTTAAACATTTCAATTAAACATAATGTTACCAAAATTTAATGTTCACTGCCATAAAGTGTATAGCAAAAAGTTAAAAATTTGCGTGAAAACTAAGGTTTTTTGTGCAATGTTAAATGCGTTGCCAATTTAAGGATTTCTGACGAATTTAGCTAGAAATTTAGTTACAAATTTGCGTGAAAACCAAGGCTTTTTGTGCAATGTTAAATGCGTTGCCAATTTAAGGATTTGTGACGATTTTCATTTAAAAACTTCTCTGCGACAAACGTCAAATGGTGGCATAGATTAGTAGTACTAGTCAGATTTGATATATTTTTCTCTCTTTCTGTTCATGAATCTAATACATATTTTTAGAGTCATGCATCAAAAGCTATAACATCAAAACCAAACCAAGGAGGAAATCATTATCATCCATTGAAAAAAATAATAAATCCCACAGCCTTAGAAGTAGACTATTTCTTGGAAGAAATATGAAAGGTGAGACGTATCTAATGGTCCCCTTCCACTCCGCATGAAATGTGAGATGATGCTAAAGGATGCACGAGTGCAGTAAATGAGAAGCCCAATTTATCTTCAGGTGGATGAAATTAAGTATTGGTATGCTTAAATGGCGTCCAGACTTAGAAAATTGCAACTCATTCACATCTTTGCGTTTATAGCCAATGCCTGCCCAGAAATCATAGAGGTATATGCCAAAAATGCAAACGGCGCGACGCTCCGTGAACGTTCGGAGTAGCTCAAGACGCTTAGCTTTATTAAGCGCTTAGAGAGACTTCTGTGATTCTACGGGGTTGGGTCAATTTTTGTGACATCCTCAAACCCCTATGTCCATGCCTTTGTCAAACTAGGCAAATACAATTCAATAATGACATTACTCCAAAGACCATATCAATTTATTGGACATTGACATCTGACAAATTTCTTGTACTTTCAAAAGCAATATGAATTCCATGTAACGTAGATAAATTTTCTGTATGACTGTAGCTTCAAATCCAGACAAGATTTCCAATTTAAATGTGTATTACTGAGAAAAAAGGGTAATTATCATCAATAGATCAAAGTTAAGAAGACCTGTATTAATCTTCACAGTGAAGTGATAAAGTGGATACGTCACATGTACTTCGCATGGAAAGTTGACACAACCCAATGGGAATACCACCAGACAAAATTATAATTATTTTCATTGTTATCATTGCTGTTTTCTTATTGTTATTATCATTATTATTATTATCATTATTATTATTATTATTATTATTATTATTATCATCATCATCATCATCATCATCATCATCATTGTTATCATTGCTGTTTTCTTATTGTTATTATCATTATTATTATTATCATTATTATTATTATTATTATTATTATTATTATTATCATCATCATCATCATCATCATCATCATCATCATCATCATCATCATCATCATTATCATCATTATTATTATTATTATTATTATTATTATTATTACTACTATTATCATCAGCATTGTCGTTGTCATTGCCATTGTCATTATTGTTATTGTAAGTCTGTTCGTCGAGCATCAGCCGAATGCCTTCAGTGTCGATCCTCAATTTCTGCACACATGATACGGGGCTTCTATCCAATTTCATGGAAGCTGGGAAGACGTCGGCTTTAAACGCAAAAGTGTGACTGTGCTTTTATGTTGTACAATCCAGGCACGCGTTATTGATGAGGATGGTTCATTGTACATTATCTGGGACATAATTTTGTTCCTTTTAGGCTGAAAGGGTGGATGCAGGACTTATCTATTGAGGCGAGGGGATTTTTCCCTTGGTGTCGACTCGACCCCCCTCCTAATGCTCGCAGTTTGTCTGCACAAATACCAAACTTCATGAAAGCTGAGAATACTAGACGTTGGCTTAAATGCAAAAGTGTGACTGAATCAATATGTTGTACAATCCAGGCACGCGCCATTGATGAGGATGGTTCATTGTACATTATCTGGGACATAATTTTGTGCGGAAAGGGTGGATCTAGGATTTGCCAATGTAGGCCGGGGGATTCTCCCTGACCCGAAACGAACTAATATCTAAATGATGAATGGTGAAACGGCCGAGGGGGTTGCGGGTGGAA